>JAODAL010005610.1:0-141725 GCA_025379985.1 Phyllomedusa bahiana
TGTTTTTTTTTGGGGGTTTTGAGAATAGCTTGATTTTCCGTCTTTTAATAAGAGATTTTCCAAAATTTTCCATACCTTCAAAAATTTTTATATTTCTGAACAGGAGAAAAATTTTAGGGGTAGCGAGCAAAAGGGGGTGGGACATGGAGGTAGAGTACGGGAAGGTCCCCTTTCCCAGGCTGGCAAAAACACCAGCCAGGGATCATCATTCCAGGAGTCGCCTGTATCGTGGTCAGGACCTTTGAATCTCGTAATGAACACGTCGCCAATCTGTCCTTCAGTGGTTAATGAAACCGCACCAGCAAAATTTTTCATTTTTTTGAATTTTTTTGGGGGCTTTTTTGCTGTAAAATGCACTAGAATACAGGTCCAAATTTTAAAAGGGGGTTTTTCTAACAACATTGTTCATCACAATTGTAAAGAGTGGAAAAGGGTAGGTCTGTAAAAACGGGGATGGAGGACATTTTAATGGACACATTTTGCAAAATGCTTTTTTTTTGCAAATCTTTAACAAGTATCAATCCCTGTATTTAAAAACCCCCTTTAATACAATTAAAAAAAGAGAAACAAAGACAGGGGGGATTCCATCCTATTTAAAAATGTGTTTTTAAGTTAAACTACTAAAAAACTTGCATGCACAAAATAGCGAAAAAAAATTCCTCAATTGTAAAAGGGGAGGTACAGGAAAACTTGACCAATGTAGGTTATTCAGGGGACATGGATATGGAGCAGGACGAGAACAAGTAAAGACAATTTCCCTCCAGCCTTAGAAAATGAAAAAAGAAGGGAAAAAAAAGGGCCCGGTGGAACGGAGCTTTTAAACCGTAAATTTCCAAGTGAAGCTCAATTGGTCCGCACTCAAACAAAGGGGGCAAACGCTACCCAGAAGGGGCGTATATGAAACTAAAAAAGGGGGTTGAAAACTCCTTTTTTGGCACTTTTTAATCGGGGGCTGCAGTTTTGGGGGTCATGTGTGGCCCCCGGACAGTTTTGTCAATGCCAGTGAAACTAAAATGGGGTTGAAAGACTCCTTTTTCCCGGCACTTTTTTAAACTGGGGTCATGCGTTTGGGGCCATGCTGGCCCCCGGGAAGTATGGGCAATGTCCAGTGAAAAACTAAAATGGTGGTTGAAAGACTCATTTTCCCAGCACTTTTTAATCTGTGGGTCAGACGGTTTAATGGTCATACTGCGGTACAGGACAGATATAGTTAATGTCCATTTCAACTAAAATGGTGGTTGAAAGACTCCCTTTTCCGGCTATTTTTTAAATCTGGGGGTCATGCAGGTTTGGGGCTCATGCTGCGTTCCAGGACAAGGGATATTCAATGTTCCAGTTCCAAGTACAATGATGGTTCAAATCATACTCCCTTCTGGCACTTTTTAATTGTGGGTCATGCAGGTTTAAGGCTCATTGTGTGTGCAAGACAGGGATAGTGAATGGTGTGTGATTTTTTTTCTGTGGCTTTTAAAACCTGTGTGTTGCCTAAGATGTAGCACGTATAAATTTGACTGTTGTGGACTTTAATTCCAGCTTCTCAGCCCTGTTTGGGTGAAAGAATGAAGGTGTTGTTCCCTTCCCCATAGACTTTAATGGTCCATCGATCATAATCTACTATCAACTATCGACTATCTTGTCGATAATGGCCTACTATTGACCATCGACCGATGTCGATGGCCAACGTAATCGCTCAACACTAGTTACTATGGGAAACCTATGTCTTTGATTTCATACTACTGATACCTTCCATGGTTTAAGTAATTATAGAATAAACTTACATATGTCAAATATATATCTATACAGAATTGTAATAAAAATAAATTTTTTAATAAATTCTAATATAGATATATAATTATAAACAATTTAATTTTTTTAGTTATACATCCATCTACATCTATTTATGATATATATCTTTCATTTCTAAATTGACTCTACTGTCCAATAAGATCCTTTCGGCCATTGGCCAATTATTACTACAAACAAAGTATTAGAAGGTTGTGGGACAACACATAAATTTATCATAAAAGAATACAAATAAATAGGGATGAACGATTATAATCGACAAAGTTGAAATCGGCACGATTTTTAGGCTGATCGGAAATTTCCGATCATGCGATATTTTAGGTGACAATCTGCAGATAATCTATTACTATCGCGCCCCTTTCGCCGCTTCCTGTTTATTTGGGGGGCCAGCAAATCAGCTTACAGCATAGAGCAGGGTGAGCTGGGTGTGCAACGTCATGACTGTGATGTGTATGGTTGTCATTGGCTGGAAAAATCACATGACCTCGTTTTGCATAGAGCAGCGTTTCCTGTTCAGTATCAGTGTTTCAGTGTCTCTCACTAGAGCAAGACGTGTGTTGCGTGTCTCTCAATACAGCTCAGCTCAGAGACACAGTTCTTCTCATTATTCATACAGACAACTATGCTTTTAGCTGTGAACATTAGAATATAGGTAGATTAGAGAATTTCAGTTCTTATTTAGTTAGACCTAGACTTTTAAAGAAGAATCTAGCGCTGTCCAGCCGCGGTGGGTAGCGGGGGGCGGACGGACAGACAGACAGGCTTTGGAAAGGAGGGTGCATATTGTGCAGCCCAGACTCTGCTTTGAACCTGCATTGAAATAGCATTTTTTTTTACCACTTTTTGGCCAGCACACCTCGCACCTGAGGTGAAATTGTACCTTTTATTTTGTGCATCCCAGTTTTTTTCAAAGAGCCACCTTGTACTTAAATTTGGATACAGAAAATTTCTAGTAACTGTTGGTGTATGGTGCAAAAACCACCTTTTGTTATCCGTATAACTTTTAAATAGCTGTATTTCACTTTGGTGCAGCCCAGTTTTGTTCAAAGAGCCACCTTGTACTTAAATTAGGATACAGAAATTTTCTAGTAACTGTTGGTGTATTTCATTGGTGCAAAAACCACCTTTTCTTATCCGTATAACTTTTAAATAGCTGTATTTCACTTTAGTGCAGCCCAGTTTTGTTCAAAGAGCCACCTTGTACTTAAATTAGGATACAGAAATTTTCTAGTAACTGTTGGTGTATTTCATTGGTGCAAAAACCACCTTTTGTTATCCGTATAACTTTTAAATAGCTGTATTGCACTTTGGTGCGCCCCAGTTTTGTTCACAGAGCCACCTTGTACGCCAATTTTGATTGAAAAATTTTCTAGTAAGTGTTCTCGTTTGTCATTGCTACAAGAAACGCAATTTCTCATCCGTGTAACTTTTGAATAGTTTTATTGCGCTCGGTGAATCTCAGTTTGGCGCAGATAGCGCACTTGTATGATAGTTTGTTGAAAACTATCAATTCCTAGTCCTACTGGGCAGTTGTAAATCCCTGGGACTGAAGGAAGAACACTGTTGATTTTGTCTTACGGTTCTTCCACCAGACCGCATTTCACAATTCTGTTTCTAATCCTAGTTGGCTGTAGGAAATTAGAGGGATTTAAGCATAGCTGGGATTTGCCGTCTTTCAAGAAGAGACTGTCAAAAACTCTTCCGTACCTTTTTAATTTTTTATCTTTCTGAACATGGAGCGAAATGCAGGTGGTAAGCGAGTAAAGAGGGGTGTAGGACATGGAGGTAGAGGTACGAGAGAAGGTGCTCCTTCTAGTGCTGGCGACAACACGCAAGCCAGTGCCTTTTTCTGGCACTTTTTAATCTGTGGGTCAGACAGGTTTAATGGTCATACTGTAGTCCAGGACAGATATAGTCAATGTCCAGTTCAACTAAAATGGTGGTTCAAAGACTCTTTTTTCTGGCAGTTTTTTAATCTGGGGGTCATGCAGGTTTGAAGCTCATGCTGTGGCCCAGGACAGGTATAGTCAATGTCCAGTTCAACTAAAATGGTGGTTCAAAGACTCTTTTTTCCGGCACTTTTTAATCTGTGGGTCAGACAGATTTAATGGTCATACTGCGGTCCAGGACAGGTATAGTCAATGTCCAGTTCAACTAAAATGGTGGTTGAAAGACTTCTTTTTCCGGCACTTTTTTAATCAGGGGGTCATGCAGGTTTGGAGCTCATGCTGTGGCCCAGGACATGCATAGTCAATGTCCAGTTCAACTAAAATGGTGGTTCAAAGACTCCTTTTTCCGGCACTTTTTAATCTGTGGGTCATGCAGGTTTGAGGGTCATGCTGGGGTACAGGACATGTATAGTAAATGTCCAGTTCAACTTAAATGGTGGTTCAAAGACTCCTTTTTCTGGCACTTTTTAATCTGTGGGCCAGACAGGTTTAAGGGTCATGCTTCATTCCAGGACAGGGACAGTCAATGTCCAGTTCAAGTAAAATGATGGTTCAAATAATACTGCCTTCTGGCACTTTTTAATTTGTGGGTCATGCAGGTTTAAGGGTCATGCTGTGATACAAGACATGGATAGTGAATAGTCTGTGAGTTTTTTCTGTGACTCTTGTTGCCTAATTGTGTTTCCTAAGATGTAGCACATATCCAGTTTACTGTTTTGGATGTTAATTCCAGCTTTTCCAGCCCTGTTTGGGTGTAAGAATGAAGGTGTTGTTCATCTCCCATAGACTTTAATGGTCATCGACGATAATCTGTTATCGACTTTCGGAAATCATCATGATAATTGCCGATATCAACTATCGAATCGATAACGATAGTTGACACAATCACTCATCACTACAAATAAAGACACAGATCAAGCAGATGAACAATTTTATTTTGTAATAAACAAATGTCAAACATACAGTAATTAAAAGTATACAGCCTTTTTGGCAAAGGAAATTTTTTTGCAATATTGGAGCCACACAGTACACAGATGTTAAAGGAGTTGTCTCATTACGAGCTTTCAGCCTGTCAGTGTCCCTGGTAAGTTGAACTGAGGGGCGTGCTTCTTGGTCTGTCTGTTCTGCTCCCTCTCCCCCCTCCCATCAGCACACAGGCAGCTACGTAACTTCTATACAGGGGGGGGAGGGGGTTTGCTCTCAGAGTTCACCCTGTGTGTGTCTGCCTAGGTCTGTTGCAGGAGAGGGCTGATCTGAGTGTGAAGTGGTGTGCTAATAGAGCAGAGAGGATGCAAGTGTTCCTATATCCCCTGCTTAGCTTACAAGTCTCCACATCTCCAGCAACAACAAGGGCAGTGTTACTATACTCAGGATGTGTCCCTAATACAGGAGAACATAAAGTATTCACATGCCCCCTGATCTGTATAGTATTAGTTTTGTCTCAGTTCCAATGTCACATCATGATTTTAGTAACAGACAGGGTCACTGCTGTCACATCTATCTGTGTAGAGAGCAGGAGGAAGCAGGCACACACAGGGTTAATCCAGGACACAGACGCCAGAGTCCTCCTCCCCCTCCTTCCACTACAGAAGCATTCTGTGCAGGAGGGGCTCTCTGCTCCGACCTGTCTTCAAAGGTGATGAGTCATTCAGACCTGACAGCCAGTAAGATAAGGATCAACAGGTCGGCTACTATAGAGATTTGAGAAGCTGATGTAGTAATACTAACAGGGCTAGCTCAAAATCAGTAGGACATTTGTAATGAACATATATTGCAAAGCTGCTTGTTTTTTAAAGATCTTTAAATTAAAACCCAATCATTGTAGCGAGACAACCCCTTTAACAATGTAGTGCAGACAGACACTCGACTAGTTGTCAGCCATCAGTGCTGGAGAGAGCTAGCACCATGGAGGAAGGCAAATTGCCACCGAACTGGGCCTCATGAAATAGGTCATGAAGGTGTCTCTTATGTGCACTGCAAAATCAGAAGGACACCCTGTGAGAAAAGGCCGGGGACAAGTCTCGAAAAAAAGACTGTGTGCTCACATTTATATACGTGCTTGTGTCGTAATCATGGACATAGTTATGTAGGACACAGGCCACTTTTTTGACCAGATCCACATTGTCCTCCTTCGACTGCGATGCACCTATGAAGACCCTACACTTATTTGTCAAGATTCTGAAGGCTCATTCGATGACATTTTTTGCACGGTTCACCTGACATTGAATACCCAACTCCACACATTCAGTGCCCTCTGAGGGAATGGCTGCAGCATGTTGGTCATCAAAGGAAATGCCTCATCTGCGACCAACACAAAGGGAAATGAAACCGTGGTCTGGGAAAGTGGTCTTGGAGGTGGCAGTGTAAGCTGATCTTGCAGCACTATACGGCCGAAAGCAGATGTCAGTAGCGCCCTGGAGTCCCCTATATTGTCATAGGCGCCGACTTCAATAGCCACAAACTTGAAGCGTACATATGTTTTATAATGATAAAATATGCTTCCTGATCACAGTGGCTGCTTGGCATCACAATTGGCGGTAAATGCTGCCAGATCATATCACATGTTTCCACCATGATGTTGCCAACGGTGGTCTTCCCCACACAGAACTGCAGGTGCAGTTATTATCAATCTGTCCATAGGACTGATGGCTGACTGTATTACAGTGTCCTGTTTTGCAAAGGTGTAGCTCCACAATCTCAACCAGTCTGTCACATGTAGGAATCGACAAAATCATAAACTTTGTCTGGAAAGCTAAGGAAAAGACACACACACACAAAATAAATGAATACCAAGCAATTATTTCAACAATAATTAACATTATGTAAAGACAGGGCATGACACAATATGTATATAGTGAGCTTACACGGCTCTGGGATCACAACATAAGTCCATCAGGCATAGAGACAGAGGCAGCTGCAGGGTACAAACCGGTCCTTCCTTATGTTTATTGCAGAAAACAAACATGTAGCAATAAGTATAAGTTCACACGGCTTATTTTGCCACATATTTGCACATGCATTTTGCCGCGTATTGCACTTTAAACGCGCCGAAATGCGCACCACAATTACGGTATTTCAAAGCTCTTATAGAGAACTATGAATTACGCTTCATCTCTCCGGGCGTACAATATGATTGTATTGTACGCCTGGGGAGATAAGTGCTTATGTGCCGCTGACAATGCATGTCAGTGAGGCTGCCTCCCTCCCCCGTGCGTTGGAAGTACACGCTAATCAGCGTGTGCTTCCAAAACACCCAACGTATTGCGGCGCATACTGCACGCGCTGCAACACGCCATGTGAACATACCCTAACAGGCACAAAAATAGTTGTAAACAAAACAAAACTCCTGCTTGTCTGACCACTGACTATACAGGCATAGTTCCCTCACTAACACCTTGGTAGCCCTGCTGACTTTAAATAGGACAGTTAATGCTGGCGTGGAACATTGGGGAGTAAGCTCCCACCCAATTCTTTGCTTACTCCCATTGAAAAGCCGTCCCAGAATGGCTGTAAGCCATACTAGACACTACACTAAACATGTGTCAACTACCTGGTGCCATTGACACCAAGTCTCCTTACCTTGGTGACATGTTTCTGAGCTCCTCCAGGTATATGCCCAGAACCTGGCTGGGATATAGACACCATTGCAGACCTTACCGGCTGACTTCCAATATATATATATAAATACTATGTGTGTATGTATATGAATATATATATATAATATATATATATATATATAATATATATATATATATATATATATATATATAATATATATATATATATATATGTGTGTTATCTTCTTAGCTATGCATATAATTCACTGATTCGACCTCTGATATATCTCACCTCATTGGTGGACCCAGTAACAATGCCTTTCTGCAGCCTCTAGGGGTAATGAAAAGTACAGGATTTTTATAATTAACTTAATATGACTACATATGAGAACATCATTTAAAATAACACCAAAGTGAGATGTACATGTCCTTCTACACTGACACTGAACAAGAACATTATGGAAGACTGACATCAGAATTCCCATTTCTCATTGGCGCAATCTGATGAGTGGAATCTCGGGCTGCTGATCCTCATCGCTACTGGTGCTTGAAGTTTCTGTGGTTAACACACGACTAATTTTTTAAAAAGTTGCCTGGAGAGTCCTATTCTCTATATAAATGAACTGTAATACACCAAAACCAGTAACATTGTAAGCAAGGCACGACACACTTGAATGCGCCTAAAAAGGTGCATCAAATATACTAGCAACGATACGATATGCGCTTAGATTTTGTAATTCTATGCAAGGTATACCAGACGCCAGATTTTTGAAAGGTTCGGACTTTCAGGCGCACTTTACATTGATTTAATGCGCTACAAAACTGACGTGCCGTCGCCACTTTTCAGATGTGTTGCCCACAATGTCTTGCTGAGACGAGTCCAACATGGCCACTGGAAGCTTAGAGAGTGACCACGGGGTGGAGAAAAAAACAAGACATGGTTTCTTGCACCAAGCAAGAATACATTTGCACTCAGTATAATTTTCTGCTTGCAAAACCATCCAAAAACTGCTGACAAAACCTGAACAAAGTTAGTGACAAAAATCTTTCAAAAAAACTCTAAAACTGGTGAAAAAGCTTCTCATTGTATTGAATCTTTTTTTCTCCAAGTAGAGGCAGTGTCCCCTTGTCTTTTGAAGGGGTTTTACATGAATTAGCTTTTCACCATTTTTTTATGGTAGTCAGTAAGTACTTATACTCATTATCTGGTAAGAAAATACATGTGAAACAAGTACTTTTGAGCAGGAGTAAGCTAAGACACTTTTCCTTCTCTAGAAGGTTAACAACTTATCTCTACAGGTCCTTTCCCATCTTGCTACAACTTGAAGCTTCTCTAAATGACAGTCACAATTTGTCTTATATTTATCAGCGTACTTTAAATGCCAGTCCCGAGCATACTAGTGGTATTGCACGCTACGAGGGTGTCAACCCCATAGATAAAAGAATACTGTCTACCAGTTTATGATAACACATAATATTAATATCACTATTTCCTTTTGGCACGATAGACTTGAATATTTAAGATAAGGTTTTAGTCTGCAAAAATGAAACCCTTCCTGTGTGATAAATAAACTTTATATAAAAATTTAAAAAAATAAAGTATTGCTCTACCTAGACCAGAAGTGGGAGTCAAGAGTTTATCAATATTATTGGCTTTGATTACTACATTCTCAGCTTTAACTTATAAGCACTATCCCTTTTTCTAACCTTAACCTTATGTGTGCTTAAATTGTCATCATAAATATGTTTGCAGCACGGAAGACACTGAAAACACATAAGACATAGGTATGTATGAGAAAAACGTGATCTTGATTATAGATTGCAACATTTTCAGGTTTTTAAATTAAAAACAAATATGCTTCACAAGGCTATGTCTATACAGCTAAGTTAAAATACAGTCCAAAATTTGACGGTATTTTAACTTCGCTGCACTACGGTTTTTGCCGCGAGTTTGCACTAAAAACCGCAGTCGGTTTTCAGATTTTCCGTTGGCCCTGTACATTGAATGTACGGGAATCCGGCGACAATCCGGCGGAAGATCTGATAGATTTGAAACACAGCACAGATTTTTTATTGCTGTCTGTGGGGCACAGGTTACAGTCAGATTTTTGGCGGATTCTAAAAATTTTAACCGCTGCAAATCCGACACGAAAACCTGGGCTGTGTAGACATAGCTTAAATGAGGTATGGAATTCCAAGAAGATTACATTAGAATACTGTGATTTTTTTTGCTTTGTGATGACACAATTTATTTAGCTTATATGCCATATTGAAAATTCAAATTTTTTATATCCTAATGGTATACTTAATCCATTAAAAAGGTAATAAATAGAGATGAGCGAATTTATTCTAACGAAGTGGACATAGTTTAGATTTTCAGGAAAACTTTGGTTCTGAACGAAGTTGAAGTTTGGGGTAACTCGCGGGAACGAAGCGTGTTTTTAATTGATAAAATGGCCGCAAGCACATGGCGTTACATGGGGCAAAGAACTCTTGGAGGAAGAAAGGAACATCCTCAATGACATGTGCAGAGATGAAGCCAATCAGAGACTGGCGGGATTCTGTGACGTCATCGCACTATATAAGTCCGGACGCGACGCTGGCAGTTCACACTGCTCTCTCGGTGCCGTGCTGCAGCTGCAGTAGCTCTAGCTGAGATCTCACACAAAAGAAGTGCTGTGCTGCAGCTGCAGTAGCTCTAGCTTAGATCTCACACAAATATACAGTGATTTTGGGGGGTGGCTGGGGTTTAAACTTTTATCAGAGACTGCTCCTCTTCTGTTATAAATTTGATTTTGTGGCGCATTGTAATTAAAGTCCAATGTGGGTCCAATTCTGCTGCATATACATTTTAATGCCATCTGGTCAGTTCTGGGGCACATTGAATATCCAAGGGTTGTCTAAGCCTGCTTTTTCTTTTGTATTCAGTAAAATACACAGCGTTTTAACATGCCACATACCAGTTAATTTTTTGCTGCTCATTTATTTTGCGCAATTTATATCCAAGGGTTCATGAAGCGTGTTTGTGCTATTGTAGTCAGTAAAAGAAATGGTGTTTTTCAACGCCAAAGACACAATTTTTCCTGGTGATTCCTGTAACATAGTTTATATCCGAAGGTTAATTAAGCGTGTTTCTGCTTTTGTAGTCAGTAAAATACACGGCGTTTTAACACGCCACATACCAGTTAATTTTTTCCTGGTGATTTCTGTAGCACAATTTATATCCAAGGGTTACCAAGCTTGTTAGTGGGATCATTTGGAGTCAAATACAGGGTGTGTATTTATCATATACAGATATCTTCATTAAACAGAGTCTGTACATTTTGTAACAAACAGTATGTCAGACAGAGAGGTGGCAGGCTCTTCACATGCGAGTGGCAGTGGCACAAACATTCCTGGAGCAGGCACAGCTCGCAGCACAGTAAGGGGACGTCACAGCAGGGGTCACTCGGTGAGGCCAGAACTGCCAGTGTCATCTAGCGGCCGTGTGTTGACCAGCAACCCAAGGGTTCTTGATTGGTTGACTAGGTCATCCACTTCCTCCCAGATGATATCTGACAACCCCAGCCAAGAGTCGGTTGGAACGTCAGATACAACCCTTAGTTGGCATGGTCCGGGAGCGGGTCAGCGGCCCTCACCTGTCCTCAACCCACCACTGTCCCATCCGGTTCCCTCAGCCAGAGATCTACTATGTGGTCTGGGCTTAGTGCCACTATACAGCGAGGATGAACAATTTGAGGACAGTCAGCAGCTACTTGGCAGTGAAGAAATGGGCCGACATCCCCTGCTTCTTGCAGTAGGGGTCAAAGTATGGATGTGGAGAGTGGCATGGGAGGTCATGTTGTGAGGGGTCAGCCTCTGCATACCAAGACCGTTGAGGAGGATAGCAGTGAAGATTAAACAATAATCAATGATGATGTAGGCGATCGCACTTGGGAGCCGGGTGAAGCAAGGGCTTCATCATCGTCAGCAGAAGAGGGCGTTAGATTGCGCCTCAGGCAGCGGCACAGCCAGCAAGTGGGTAGTGTGGCCGTGAGTCAGCAGGGTAGCAGCAGTGCGAGGTCAGAAGCCAAACAGCCACGGGGTAGAAAACCCGCTTTGCAGGTCCAAGAAAGTAGCGGCACAGGGGCTCAGCGAGGCAGCGGCGGTAGTAGTCACTCAGTGTGGAGCGTTGGCGGTAAAATCAGCTACTCGGTGGTGTGGCAGTTCTTTGCTAAGACACCGGAGGAGCCGAATATGGGTATATGTAGAATCTGTGGGCAGAAAGTGAAGCGTGGCCAAGGAGCTAACGTTGGCACCACAGCCCTGCGTCAACACATGCAGCGTCACCATCCGGTGGCTTGGGAGAAACGTGGCTCAGATGTGGTGGTCCATCCTGGTGCCGCAGCAACAGCAGCAGCAGCACTGCCCAGTGACATGCATGCCATTGTAGCCAGTCAAGGCTCCACCACCTCTGCAGAAGGGAGCTGTTTCTCTTTGCCATCATCTCCTGGTCCAGATGCTCCTGCTCCTCGCTACTCATGGCGCCAGCAGTCGTTCAACGAGGCGATTGCAAAAAGACAACAGTATACGTCCAACCATAAAAGGTGCAGAAGCTGACCATGCTCCTGTCCAAGTTGTTGGTACTGCAGTCCCTCCCTTTCCAAATGGTGGACTCTGCACTGTTCAGAGAACTAATGGCCTGTGCCAAGCCGTGGTGGAGAGTTTCAAGCCGTAATTTATTTTCCAAAAAGGCAGTACCAGCCCTTCACAAATATGTAGAACAGAAGGTGGGCCAGTCCTTGAGCTTATCGGATTGTTCCAAGGTGCACGGCAGCGCGGACGTGTGGAGCTGTAACTACGGTCAGGGCCAGAACATGTCCTTTACGGCCCACTGGGTGAATGTGCTTCCTGCCCAGCCACACCAACAACTTGGACAGGAGACTGTGCTTTCTCCTCCACATTGCCAAACTGCTGCTCCTGTGCAAATTTCCACCTCCTCCACCACCCCGACCACCATCTCAGCCACCACAAGTGCTGCTCCATCATACCATATGTGTAGGGCACAGCGGTGTCATGCATTTCTACATCTGGTTTGCTTCAGCGAATGAAGTCACACAGGGGAGGAAGCTCTCCGTGTCATGCAGCAAGAAATCGATGTGTGGCTTTCTCCGCGCCAACTGCAAATCGGAACCATGGTGACGGACAATGAGAGGAACATGGTGTCCGCGCTGCACCGAGGATGGATGGTCCATGCGCCCTGCATGGCGAATGTGTTCAATCTGGTTGTGAAAAGGTTCCTGAAGTGTTCCACCGATCTTCAGAAGATTCTGAAAAAGGCCAGGAAACTGTGCATGCACTTCATCCTTTCCTACAAAGCCAGGTACACCCTCCTCGAGTTTCAGCGGCAGAACGGCATCCCCCAACACACGCTGATATGCGATGTTTCCACCCATTGAAATTCCAGCCTGCACATGTTGGACTGACTATATGAACAGAGAAAGGCCATTATTGATTTTTTGATAATTCAGGCGGACAGGAGTACTCCCCTGTGTAACTTTGATGTCAGCCAGTGGCAGTTCATTCGTGACACCTGCCATTTGCTGAGGCCATTTGAGGAGGCCACGTTATTTGTCAGTCGCCAGGACTACGGGATGAATAACGTCATTCCACTGCTTCATGTCCTGGAACAGATGCTGAAAAATCTGTCTGGGCAGGGGACTGGAGACGTGGCGACATGAGTCCGGTGGGGTCTGAACTGGAGAAGGAGGAGGAGGACATTGGATCACAAGCATTGTCTGGTAAAATGAGTGTTTTTCTACCCAGGTGACAGGAGCAGAGGAGCAGGAGCAGCTGGAGGAGGTAGATGGAGATGAGGAAGACGACGCAGATGACCCGCAAGCACCGTTGCAGTATACAGTGGAGATGGAAACAGGGAGTCCCTCAGAATCACTTGCGCACATGGCCCGCAGCATGCTGATTTGCCTGGCTAGTGACAGCCGAATAGTCACCGTCCAGAAGAGGGATGACTTCTGGCTCTCCACCCTATTGGACCCTTGCTACCGGTCCAAAATGGGAGCCTTTTTCCCAGCTGCTAAGAGGGAGGACAAACTCAAATACTATAGAGAAATCCTCCGTAGTCAGTTGGCCGCTGCCTATGTGCAGCATGGTCCATCCTCTGACAGGTCTGACCGGGGGGTTGCTCAGTGCTCACGTACCACTGCCGCGGCTGCTGTGGGAAGGTGGGGGGGTAGGAGCCGTTCCAGCACCATCAGCAGCAACCTAAGTCTGGAGTCGCTGATGAGCAGCTTCCTTTACCTGCCTAGTGAGGAGGACACTCACCAGCAGCAGCAGCAGGACCTGGAGCGGACCCTGAACCAACAGGTGGTGGCCTACTTGGACAGCACTCTGCCACCCCAGTTAGAAGATCCACTGGACTACTGGGCAGCCAAACTGGATGTGTGGCAGCAACTTGCAGAGTTTGCAGTGGAGAAGCTGTCCTGTCCAGCCAGTAGTGTGGCATCAGAGCGGGTGTTCAGTGCGGCGGGGGCAATCGTTACCCCAAGGAGAACCCGCTTGTCCACCGGAAATGTGGAGCAACTGACCTTTGTCAAGATGAAACAGGCATGGCTCGGCCAGGATTTCCACACACCAATGCCTTAGGCATCAGATTACATCAGCCATGACGCCTCTCCAAAACTTTGAGAAATGAGTCTGGGTTCAAACTACCTGCCTCAGACACTATTCTGATACCGCCACCCGCCTGATGCCACACATATGCTGCCAGTTTCTCCATCTGCCTACCACCATCTTTACCAGGGGCTGGTATTGCCACCCACCTCCACACTCTGTCATTGTGCCACTCTATGACCTCATGCTGCTACTGCTGTTACTGGTGCCGTGACCTCCACACTCTGTCATGGTGCAACTGTCTGACCTCATGCTACTGCTGCTGTTGATGCCGTAACCTCCACATTGTGTCATTGTGCCACTGTCTGACCTCATGCTGCTGCTGTGGCTGCTACTGTGACCTACACACTGTGTCATTGTGCCACTCTCTGACCTCATGCTGCTGCTGTTGCTCCTGCCGTGACCTCCACACTCTGTCATTGTGCCACTGCCCGCCCTCATGCTGCTGCTGTTGCTCCTGCCGTGACCTCCACACTCTGTCATTGTGGCACTCTATGGCCTACTCCTGTTTTTGCCACCTCCACACTCTGTCATTGTGCCACTCTCCGACTTCATTCTGCTGCTGCTGTTGATGCCATCACCTGCACACTGTGTCATTGTGCCACTCTCTGTCCTCATGCTGCTGCTGCTGTTGATGCCGTCATCTCCACCCTGTGTCATTGTGCCACTCTTGGCCTCTCCTATTTCCACCTCCAATAGTCATGTGCCCCTCTGTGCTACTCCTATTTTTGCCACCTCACACTCTGTCATTGTGCCACTCTGACCTCATGCTGCTGTTGTTGATGCCGTGACCTCCACACTCTGTCATTGTGACACTGTCCCCCAAGCACCCCAAGCACCGTGGCAGTATACAATGGAGATGGAGGCAGGGAGTCCCTCAGAATCACTTGCGCACATGGCCCGCAGCATGCTGATTTGACTGGCTAGTAAAAGCCGAATAGTCACCTTCCGGCAGAGGGATGACTTCTGGCTCTCCACCCTCTTGGACCCTTGCTACCGGTCCAAAATGGGAGCCTTTTATCCAGCTGCTGAGAGGGAGGACAAACTCAAGTACTATAGAGAAATTCTCCGTAGTCAGTTTGCTAACGCTCCAAAACCATTTTTGGCCAAGGAAATTCTAACTCCATCAGCTTCATCATTAATACCTAAAAAAGTTCCAACGCTGTTTATTTTGAAGTATAAACGTGGTCGTTTGAATCCAGTTTCTGCATGACACCAATTTGTTGAAATGCAGCGTATGGAATGTTTTAGGTGCTTATTTTGCATTCGGTGCCATTAGTGATGGAATGTAGTACAAAACTGGAATACTGAAGCACAAGCAAATGCTGCAAAACTGGCTTTGGATGAGCTTCTTCAGTATGAAGAATGTGAATCTTATGTCCAAATTACAGACAGGAAAAACTGCCTCCGCCTCCTCCTTGAGCCTCGTCTGTCATATCCGTGTACCGTACCTCTTGCCTCCGTCCCTTGACCACGATCCTTGTCGGCTGTCCTGACCTTAAACTTGTCCCCGACTCCGAGTTTGCCGACTTGCCGCAAGCAAGTCACATCAGGGGTAGCGACCTGGTAGACTCCCACCGCAGCAAGTCCATCCCGCTTTGCGGCGGGCTCTGGTGAAAACCGGGACCTACTTAGATTCCACTCCCTGGCATGGCTATTGCCATTGTCCCCTTACTGTGCTGTAATCTGTGGCGGCTCCAGTAACCTACTACTGTGTTCTTTGACGCTATCATAGGATCTTAGCCCTTAGCTTGTTTTTTTCCAGCTGGCTCTGCCATGACTTTATCAGGTTGCATTCCCGCTTCAGTTTTTTGGTCCGTTTTGCCCTCGTAAGTGCACAGGGATTTTTAGAGTGAAGCGATTCTAAGAGCGGTGGCAGTCATGTGCATGCCATACTAAAACACAGTATTATATGAAGACCAAACCATGCTCCCTATGCATATTTGAGCATGGCACAATGTTCTACAGCACCCCACAGGCTCTCTGCAGCCAGGAAATAGCTGTTTTTTTTAACGCTATTTGGACGAAACGGATTTTGTCGGAAAATTCGGCGAAGTCAGCGAATCGAATTTTTGAGAAATTTGCCCATATCTAACCTATATTCATCCTATAGTCTGATCCTCTGCCTAAAGGGCAACTTCTCCTCTTTTTAGCCCCTAACCAGTGGGATTAAACAGCAGAGGGCAGGGAGCATCATGGCAGGGATTGGAAAGATCATCATCAGGGCCAAGAATGTAGGATTAAACCTGCTGTGGAACCAAGATTGTTAGGGAGAGGCAAAGCAGGACGAGGATGCTCCTCATCAGCACACAGCAGCTGCTGGTCAGGGTGTCTGAAGCATTCAGCTGCAGCACAGCGTCTGCTCTGCTGTAGTTTACATCTCCTTGTGCCATAAACTGAACGCCAGCAACACAGCACAGCACCTCAGCAGCTGCTCCCACAAGGTTGTGAACCAATTCTCTGGGGGCAGCGTCTACATTAAAGGAAAAAGATAAGCACAAGCGATGAACTATTGAAGTGCCGTCCCCTCTTCCCTGCCGACTGCCCTGTTACAAATATGGCTCTGAGAGCGAGATGTTGCCCGCCTGCTTTTCCTGACTGGCGGACCGGGCATTGCCCCCCCTCCCCTTGGTGAGCGGTGCCCCAGGCAAATGCCTGCCTTTCCTGCTTCTAGGAATGGCCCTGTTTCAAGCATTACCCTGACCCACTTACTCTCCAGATTTGAACTCATCTGAGCGTTCGTGGAACCACCTTGATCATTGAGTTTTCTCTGTTGTTCCTCCACCACACACCCTCCAGCAGCTTTGGGGTACAGTAAGTATGACTCCAGACACCTGTGACAACTTACCAGGACCCTAATGATTTACTCGAAGCTCATGTTGCTGCTGTTCATGCTGCTTACATTTGTTACTCTGGACATAGAGTATATAATAGAGTATATAGTGTATATAGTAATGTGAGTCAACTGTTTATATGTCCTTTTTCATATAGTGTTTGTGTTAGCAATGAAATGTAATACAGTTTGAATATTCTGCAGTCACTTTACTTCGTAGGAACTATTCACTTACAGGTAGCAGGTATATTGATGTTTAATATTCATGTGGCGGTGGAACGTTGTTATGGCATCGTGGTAATATTGGTGATATTCTGCAGTCACTTTTCTTTGTAGGGACATCATCACGCCGCCAGTGTCGGGAAGCTCCTCTGGCAGTTTTTTGGCTGTACAGCCTAGTAACGGCTTTGCGGCTGGGGAGAGACAGCGGCGCGATGAGGTCACAGTTCCACACTACGGGGCCAACAAGTGACCTCTCCACTACAGGGATCCAGCAGGCCCCGCAGTGTCAGACCGGGAGCCTACTGGAGTCCAACACTGTGTGTCAGTAGGTCTTGTGTCTCCTCCTGTCCAATACCTTTTCCCAAGTCCATTGGTGTTAATATCTACTGCTTCTGGTGTCATGTCTGCTGGTCTGGAATCCACTGCCCCTGCTGTCACGCCTGCTGGTCTGGAATCTGCTGTTCCTGTTGTTATGCCTGCTTGTCTGAATTATTGCTGTTCTTGGAGCCATACCTGCTGGTCTAGAATTCGCTGCTTCTGGTGTCATGCCTGCTGGTCTGGAATCTACTGTTTCTGGTGTAATGCCTGTTGTACCCGTATCTGCCATCCTGGTGTCCTGATCATGTCCTTCACATCACTGTACATGATTGGATAGGCAAGTGCCACTTGCGGTCCTAAAGATCCACTTCTCTTCCACAAGAGACGTTTCAGGAACTGTCTGTACACCCTTATATCTCTTCCTCCCCTTCCCATCTTCTTTGTTAGGGCTATGTCACATGGACTGAGTATTAGTGTGACTGAGCAACAAGTTGTTTGGCACTTATTTGAAAAACCCATCTCAGGCCAATATACGTATTTTGCATGGGGAAGGAATATTTGTAGGCTTATTTAGGGCATGTTTAGATTGGCCAATTATCTACTGAGTGTTCATACAAATGTGTGTGGCCCGATCATCAGCCCATATAAAAGGTCCTTCTCAATTATTACATGAATTGTTTTTTTCTTTTTTATTCAGAGTATTTTGCATTTTATTTAGACCATTTATCTAGACCACCAATTTGATAGTCTTGATAATGTTTAAGAGTTCAATTTATCTATGAATATCTAGGTAGGTGGACCTCTCAGGGGGGGGAAAGAGGACTATACAAATAATTATGCAAGAATCCAAAGAGACTGTATGGATTCTGAAAGTCACTTAAAGAAGTTATGGTACTGAGAAAGGGCTCTTGTTGTGTTTTGATTCTATATTGTTTTGCAGAAATTTTTCTTTGTTTGGCTTAATACTGGTTCAACCTAAATTTGATTTGGGACTACCAAACCAGATTATTTTTTTTAAACATGTCCCTAACCCTAACTGTTAGGGGTTAGGGTTAGAGTCATGGTTTTTAGGGTTTACGTTTCTCTGTGCAGCACTTCCGGAATCCAGCAGCACCGCAGAGAGGTAGATTAACCCTAAAAAGACTTAAAAACCCTAACCCTACCTTAGCACTAGGGTTACAGCTACGGTTAGGTTAAAGAGTTAAAGACAAATTTTGGGAGCAATTTATGCCAAAATTTTATTTGAGTTAGCCGAATCAAATTGCTAAGATTTACAGTGGGGAAAAAAGCATTTTGTCAGCCACCAATTGTGCAAGTTCTCCCACTTAAAAAGATGAGAGAAGCCTGTAATTGACATCATGGGTGGACCTCAACTATGAGAGACAAAATGAGAAAACATTATCCCAAAAATCCCATTGTCTGATTTGGAAAGAATTTATTTGCAAATTATGGTGGAAAATAAGTATTTGGTCAATAACAACAGTTCATCTCAATACTTTGTTACATATCCTTTGTTGGCAATGACTGAGGTCAAACGTTTTCTGTAAGTCTTCACAAGGTTGGCACACACTGTTGCTGGTATGTTGGCCCATTTCTTCATGCAGATCTCATCTAGAGCAGTGATGTTTTGGGGCTGTCGCTGGGCAACACGGACTTTCAACTACCTCCAAAGGTTTTCTATGGGGTTAAGCTCTGGAGACTGGCTAGGCCATTCCAGGACCTTAAAATGCTTCTTTGTTACCCTGGCGGTGTGCTTGGGATCATTGTCATGCTAAAAGACCCAGCCACGTTTCATCTTCAATGCCCTTGCTGATGAAAGGAGGTTTGCACTCAAAATCTCACGATACATGGCCCCATTCAGTCTTTCATGTACACGGATCAGTCATCCTGGTCCCTTTGCAGAGAAACAGCCCCAATGCATGATGTTTCCCATGCTTCCCAGTAGGTATGGTGTTCTTTGGATACAACTCAGCATTCTCTCTCCTCCAAACACGACAAGTTGTGTTTCTACCAAACAGTTCTACTTTGGTTTCATCTGACCATATGACATTCTCCCAATACTCTTCTGGATCATCCAAATGCTCTCTAGAAAACTTCAGACAGGCCCAGACATGTACTGGCTCAAGCAGGTGGACACGTCTGGCACTGCAGGATCTAGTCTCTGGCAGCGTAATATGTTACTGATGGTAGCCTTTGTTACGTTGGTCCCACCTCTCTGCAGGTCATTCACTAGGTCCCCCGTGTGGTTCTGGGATTTGTACTCACTGTTCTAGTGATCATTTTGACCACACGGGGTGAGATTTTGCGTGGAGCCCCAGATCGAGGGAGATTATCAGTGATCTTGTATGTCTTCCATTTTCTAATTATTGCTCCCACAGTTGATTTCTTCACACCAAGCTGTAAGTTGTAAAGCATTAAAAAATCTATAAAAATGTCTAGTTTCATGACTTGATCACAAATGAGATTAAAATCTGAAGCAAAATAGTCACTGAATCCTACAAAATATCTCATGAACATGTTATTTCTAGTTAAATTATATGTTCTGTATAACATTTAGTTTAATTTTTCACTGCTGTCAATATTTTAACATTTCCCTTATAAATGACTATAGCTTTATTTATAGTAGTTTTAAATATAGTCTCTATTCTGATCCATATCGATGCACACAAAATCCCAAGCCCTCTTCAGTTTCGTTAAACGTGTCATTGTCATGAAGTAACTCATTGTGTCCATAATGTCTTGTTAAATCCATTAACATAATATTTCCCTCTCTGATAAGATCAAAGCATTCCACGGGCAGCAATTGTTGCCTTGTTTTTAAAGGCCATTAGCGAAGTTATTCTAGCAATTGATTCTACTCCCAGCTGCTAGCATTTATGTCTCTAAGTCTTTCATCAAAAGAGTTGAACCCAGTTTGCCCTTGAAGAATTCAAGGGGTTAAATATGAGCATAATTTTCAAAGATGTTATTAAACGTCTAATTATACAAGTTGAAATTCTTTGATAATGAATTCTCCAAATTGTTTCCCAGTAGACCTTAATACACTTAAAACTGCTTTACTTAACATGTTATTTTAAATGAATAAAGGTCTACACCGTTGCGCATAGAAACGTATAAAAAGCAATAAATGACTTGCGATGACTGCCTAACGAAAATCCACTGAATTGCAAACGGATTTTTAGAACTGAATCTTGATATATAAAAATATTCAATAAAAAATTAGAAAAGCAATAGATACCCACAAAAATCATCAGTATGAAAAAATGAGGATGAGAAACGTACACTAGACTGTTTACAAAAGACCAAAGCTTAAAGTGGTATTCCCAATTTATGAATTAGTTTGTAGGTAAAGGCATATAAAGATTATTACTAAAGTACTAAAGTTAGAGCAGTCCTTATTTCCTGCTTGTTTAGTTACTAACCACCTATGCTCTAGCAGTGGCTGGGCTGGTGACATCACTTCTTGCTGTGTCTTATCAACAGGAGGATGCTTGCTTCTAAGTCTCTGATCTTATCTTTCACCTGATAAAAACTTTAACCCTTTAAACCAGAGAGAAGACTTGTACCATCCTGTCAGGTCTGCAAATCTCATAACTATGTGTTTACAAAGATAGTGTATCAGATTTATTAATAATATCGAACTGTAAAACAGTTTTAAAGAGAACCTGTCACATAGATTATGCCCCCCTTGCTGAGGGCAGGACAAGCTAGTGCAGACATACTGTTTCCAGCACTGTGTCCCTTATTCTGTAATCTCCAGTTTCAGAGCATTTAATGCTGAAATCTGCAGTTTTCAGCCAGAAAACAGTCCAGCTTATTCATGAAAAGAGTCTGTTTAATTCATACCCCGCCCATCTGAGGCTAGCCTCACACACATCAACCGATTAACCTATTACTTCAAATAAGTAGAAATATGTGAATAACTGTCAGGTAGGCAGGGCTAGCCTTGGGTAGGTGGGGCTAACACCTGCTCATGATTAAGCTGAATCCTTTTCTGGCTGAAAACTGCAAAATTTGAGCATTAGGTACTCTGAAACTGCTGCACCTTACAGAATAAGGGACACAGCGCTGGAAACAGCAGGTCTGGCACCAGCTTGTTCTGTCCTCAGCAAAGGGGACATCAACTATGTGACAAGTTCTCTTTAAGTTAGACTAGTCTTACAATGTGACCCATTTATCATAGTGTGCACAAATCTGGCGCAGTTCAAACTGTCTAGTCTAACTTTGTACCACTTTTAAGGTGGCTTACTTTTATGCCACTAACTACGGCAAAATGTTGGTATTACACGCTAAGCCATTCCCATTTTCATATGAGGACATACCCTTTTATCGAGGCCACACACCCTTAGTTTCTAGACAGTTCTGTACCTTGTCCAACAGTCTTAAACATAAAATAAATAAGGTGTAAAACAGGTAGAACATTATTTGTGGCGCAAGTTGTACCAGGATTGTGGCGCAACTGCCTTGATGTGTCTTGGCAGCATGTAAGTTGTTATCTCTCACTAGCAGCTTCCTCTCATGACAAAAACAGCTTTGCAAGCTCACATTTATAGCCAGGCATCCTGCTTGGATGGTGTCATTGATTTTACAACCTCTTCATCAGTAATATTCCTGTAACAAGAATAGGAGTTTAAAGTTTCAAATGTCAATCGATGTTGTAGAACCACCCACTGTCCGCACAGGAAGTGGGAGGCTGAAGAGATTGTAAAGAGTGAAAACAGCGAGATGGGACAAACCATTTAACACCATAAGGACCAAGCATTTTTTTTGGTTGACACGTTATTTTTTTCCCTCCTCGCCTTCCAAGAGCTTTAACTTTTATTTATTTTTCCCTCTACATAAAAATATGAGGGCTTTTATGTTGCAGGACAAGATGTACTTTCTAATGGTGTTATTCACTGTACCATAAAATATACTGGAAAAGCGCACAAAGTCGGTCAAAATGTGAAAAAAATTTACTTGCACCATGTTTGCGGGGTTTTGTTTTTGCACTGTTTGCTCTCCGGTATAAGATTCTCTGTATTCTGCAGGTTGATACAATTCCGGCAATACCAAATATGTAGGGTTTTCATTATGTTATAGTACCGTAAAAAAAAATCAAAACATTTTCTATTTTTGAAAATTGTGTCGCAGCACCATTTTCTGAGACCAATAACTTTTTTGTATTTCCACCCATACACCTGAGTGAGGGTACATTTTTTGCAGCCTGAAGTGTACTTTTTATTGGTATCATTTTAGTATACATGCCTCTTTTGTAATCACTTTTATTTCTATTTTTAGAGGACCTGAAATTATCAAAAAACCACAATTTTGGCGTTTGGAATTTTTTTCTTCTACAGTGTTCAGCGTACGGGATCAATTATGTTCTATTTTAATAGATCGGACTTTTATGGATGCGGTGATACCAAATATGTGTAACTTTTTAAATATTTTTTTTCATTTTAAAATGACAAAAGGGGAGGTGAATTTAACTTTTATCATTTGCTTTTTTTTTACACTTTTAAAAATTTTTTTTTACTTTAACATTTAGTTCCCCTAGGGTGCTTGACCTCTGGGGGCGTGATCATTTATACAGCCTATTCCATTGTATAGATGGTGCAGTAGGATGTACAAAGATGGCGGTTTTACTACTTCCTGCCTGTGCCAGGAAATAGTAAAACAAAAACATGGCACCGATGGAAGCCTTCACAAGGCTTCCAGCCGCCATGTAAGCCAATCAGGGTCCTGTGATCTCGCCGCGGGGGCTCCGATCAGAGTGAGGACCGGTGCACAGTCGCAGCATCTAAGAAGTTAAACAGCATGGAATGGAGCCGGCTCCATTCCATGCTGTTACCAGTGGGTGTCATTAAAGGGGTGGTCTCACTGAATTGATTCCTCTTACCTCAGTCCTGTTTTCTCAGTTTCATTTTTGAATTCTGTGTTTACTGGCTTTACTGGCCTGCAGTGAGGAGCTGCTGAGGACACCAGGTCTGTAGCTATGGCGACCAATGCTGGCAGCCTATCAGGAGAGAACGAAAAGGTCTGCAGCTATAGCAACCTGAGAAGCTGATGCAGCCCATACAAGAGGGGATATATAGGAATAGGTAGGACACTGTTAATGGACACATATTGCAAAGTGACTTGCTTTTGTAAGACCTTTAACACAAAAAGCAATCCTTGTGAGACAACCCCTTTAAGAGGTTAAAGGAGGGGGTGTCAGACTTATATTCACCAAGGGTCCCATCAGAATTATGGTTGCCCTCAAAGGGCTGAATGTTACTGTAAGGCTATATAAAATGTGACTATGTGAGCCTCTTTTGCTGTTCTGTCACACACACATAAAATAAGGTTATGGAATAGTCTGGACAATAGGATCCAGGTAAATGGGAGGGGTGACTAAGATGAATGCAGTCACATCCCCAAATGTATTATACAGAAATACACAAAAATAGTCTTCACAGCCAAACAGTAATAAAACATCTACACTGGTGCAAGTTGTAGTTGCTGCAATGCAAAAATAAACAGACATAACAAGCACAGCAGCACTCAGCAGGCACTAAGACATATGAAAACATTGAAATTATGGAATTTTTTAAAAGTTGAAGTGAGTCTATTAGAATATGTCTCATCTGATGATGTGACCCTGACATGGTAGATGGGCACACACAATTTGATTAAAATGTGCACTAACAACCTCAACTTTATACATATAGTAAAGAAAACAGTAAGTATAATTCAAAATATCCCATAAATTCAATATTTGTGTCTTAGCACCTAGTTAATACTGCTGTGTTTGCACGGTTTTTGACTTTTGTGCACAAATGTATTTCAGTGTGTTTCATTGTTCAGTGAATTCTGTTTGTGCCAACTAATCACATTTCTGCTTTTAGTTAAAGGGGTTTAACCACGAAGGCATTTCATATCCTGCTGTCCTCACTTCAGTTTTCAGTGTCTTCAAAAGAGGGCGTTTTTATAATTTGTTTGAATTGATATCATATGACTAAAGCAGGCTTGACATTCACCATGCCTTTCCCTAGAATATGCTCACTCTAGTCAAACAAAGGTCTGTTTATGTAATGTCAAGCTACCTAAAATACAAGTACTTTGAGTAGCTGCAGTGTAGCTGAGTAGTTAGCACGTCTTCCTTTTAGCATAGGGGTCCTACGTTAAAATCCCTAAACAATGTGGTTTTTTTCCCCCTTTCTCGTTCAATGCACATACCTGTTTGAGGTCTCTTTTTTTTGGGAGGGGGGGGAAAAAGGAGTTTAAAAAAAATGCTTACCTGTCACAGCACCTGGGGTTGAACGCTGTGTGTAATTACTAAGCAAGCAATAGAGTGACAGTAGCTTCCTGAGGGGAGAGATGATATCTGAGCATGTTCGGCCAGGACTGAGAAGCTCTCATCACTGTTTAGATCCCATGGAGACGAGCTGTACACTATGGATCACTAAGGTAGGAAAAATAGACAAAAATGGTTTCAGAATTTATAACAAATTATGAAAGGTGACATCTTTATTATTTGCAAGTTTCCACATAAATTTTACTTGGTGGGGGAAACCCTTTAAATTTGTCAATAGGACTAAGTTAGGCCATGACAGAGGCCAGTGTATACTTTTGACCTCTGTCCATTATGAGCGGTATGTATGAACGGGGCTGCACCAAATATCTGGTGTCTTTTTAGCTCGATATCAGGTGCAGCCCTGTTCGCTACATTTTTAATGCGCCTGATTTCAGGGGGCGTGCGGGAGGCGGGGTGCACTAGAACCGTATGAAGCTATAGATTTATAGCTTCGCTACGGCATTTCTAGGCACACTACTGCTGGAACAGATAGACCACTTTCAAAGTGGTATACCTGAGCCAGAAATGTCGTGTTTAGTGTAAGAATGAGCCTGACGCCTACGCCATCTATTGAACCAAATACAGTAAAAAATGTTGACGTTAAATGTATATGCTTATTATAATAGGAGCCTCTATCAGAGGCATCCATTTAATGAATATGTTCCGGTAGTACGTTAAATAGAGGCTCTAAACATGTGTACCTACTCTTTTTCTTTTTTGTGGGGTAGAGGTGAAGGTGTGCTGGCTCCACCTTAATTTTATATAGTTTGATAATTATCATAAATTATTTTTTATTATTGTACTTGTGTAATTTGGGAGAAATAAGGGACATTTTTTTGCCCCTTACAGCAAATCTAGCTTACTTCGACTCCTCAAGGTCAGGCAGACCACATTGAAATAGATCTGCCTTTTCGAGCAGTAATGCTGCCTAGTTTTGCCGAACCACATTAATATATGTGTCTAATATTACGAGTGTGGTGCGACACACCTCCATAACGCCCCCAAAATGCCCACTCCTGTTAGGAGCATTAAAAAGTGTCGGGGTTTGTGAACAATGCGCCTAACACATTCTTTAGGGGCATTTCATGTCCTTCTGTCCTCACTTCAGTTTTCAGTGTCTTAAAAAAGAGGGCGTGTATAATTTGTTTGAATTGCATATATAGGGACTCAGCAGGCTTGACATCACCATGCCTTTCCCTAGAATATGTCACTCTAGTCACTGCTCACTTAGGCGCATTTTACGCCAGAAAAGGGTGAAAAACCCGATCATACATGTTTCCCAATGAGTGTGACAGATTCCCTTCCAGGTGTTCCCTATATTAAAAGGAATGCTAGGTAGATTGTACATGACTGTTTTTGTAACCATTTCAGTCAATGTTCGACATTCACATTTTCAAATGGACACCGCCCAGATAAAACTTTTTCAGCTGATGTATGGGATACGATAAAGGTTTATTGCATTCTAATGCAACACTGTCCCCTGTGATAGTGGACGGGTTAATCAGGCCTACTCGTTTCTTGGCTCCCATGGGATTTCATATAAACAGTTTTCAATCAGCTTACACTATCAGCAGTGAAGCTGTATGGTTTCAGCTCTCAGCTAATCAACTTGCCTCATAGTCCAAACTTGTCATGCGATGATCTGCCCCTTCATTTCCCAAGGCCACCTGGAGTCTGAAGAGTGACAGCACTTGCCCTCTCTTCTCCACACAATACAAACTCAGCTCCAAACTGACAGGTTAAAGGGAGCTGCCTAAAACTCTTAATAATGTTGTCTCAGCTCTATTCTAAGTAGCATCACTTTCACTTAGTGAGGAGTGAAACAATAACACGGGTCTTCTGTCAGGACACTTGCATTCACAGCTCGTAAAGAGTCAGTGTTAACGAGGAGATGTTACAGGCTTTCCAATGCCTGGTTAAACACTGTTAAGCCGACCTGACAGTATTTGTGATATTTTATTATATTTCCCAAAACAAAAATATTATTGGTATGTAGCCGTTAATAACTGAAAAATGACTTTAAAAAGAAGTTCTCCTTCAGCTTTTGTGATAAAAACACTTGAAGAAAAATTCATTATACAAACTTATGTATGAAAGCTCCATGGTGCTACATAGTTTTTTTCCCCTTAAAATAAGACATTATACATAAATTTAACCCAGCTACTGAAAACTAGCACTGAAGGAGAAAAAACTTATCAGGGGGAGTTCACACGGCTTTATTTCCTCATGTTTCAGGTATCCATTCATATCCAAACATTTATCACAATGTGATAAATGTGATCAACACTTTAACACTTTAGCAACACTGAACAAACTACAAACTATGTAGTAATTTCCAGCAATTCCGATATTGCAGATAAAAGCTGAATGCATTTATTGAAATAAGTGCGTGGAGACACAATTCAAACAGGACAGTGGAACGGTACTGAGCTGACGCTTTCGAGTCCGTCAGGACTCTAAATTGTAAACCTGCTACGATTAAAGAGCCCCGGCAGATCGAACGCGGGCCCTAGTACGTGCCACTGTCCTGTTTAAATTGGTCCCACGCACTTATTCAAAATGCATTCAGTTTTTTTTTTCTGAAATTTTTGGGTTGCGGGGCATTACTCCCTGTTTGTAGGCCAAAAAAGAATGTCCATCCGTTCAGCTCATTTGCTAAAGGTTGCAAAAAGTGTTAAGTGTTGACCCAGAGGGGCAAAAAACCCCATGGGTGAAGCAATTGTCCTATGTTGGGGAAAAAATTCCTTCCTGACTCCAATATGGCAATCAGGAAAAACCCCTTGGATAACGACCCCTCCCCAGAACCTAGTCGCTATAATTTTTTTTACATCTAAAAAATGTATCAGCCCCTTTCTTCAGAACCAGTCACTATAATTGTTATGTTATCACGCTTGAAATATCCAACCCCTTCTTGAACTCTGTTAGTGAATTCCCATGACAATTTCCTTGGCAGAAAAATTCCAAGTCTCACCATTAACGTAAAAAATCCCTTTCTTGTTTATTAGAAACTTTTTTCCCTCATGATGTAGATGATGCCCCCTTGTTCTAGTTAAAACCCCGGGGTTAAAAAATCTTTAGTGGATCTCTATATTGGCCCTTAATTTTTTAAACATATTTATTATGTCCCCCAAAGCCGCCCTTTTTCTCTAAAATAATAACCCTTTAACCTTGCTAATCTTTTGGGTATTGCGTCCCCCCCTTTCCCTTTTTTTTAATTTGTGCCCCCCTTTGTACTGTTCATGCTCTTAAAATGTTTTTCCCTGTGAATGGTCCCCAAAAAATGTAACAATTTCCCATGTGTGGTTAACCGTGACTTGTTAATGGTTAGATGATTTTTCCTCTGTGCATCTATGTCCCCTTTTAAATACAACCCCCATGCCCTATTAGCCTTGGCTGCTGCTGCGGACACTGGTGTTTTAAAGTTAAGTTTATGTCCACAAGGATTCCAACCCTTTCATGTCACTTTTCCCGTGTTTTTCCATTTAATGTTCATGTGATGGATTTTTCCCCATGTGAAACCTTGCATTTATCAGTGTTAAAACCATCTGCCATTCTCTGCCCGCCTCAACCTTAATCCCTTTTGTAAAAACATATTACCCTTATTGTGTGGATTCCTTTTACGGGGTTGTTATCTGCAAAGACGTATTTATGTGAAACCCCTGTGTAAGATCATTTATAAAAAATATTGAAGAGGGATAGGGCCAATATGAGCCCTGTGGTACCCACTGTAACAGGGATCCAGTCTGAGTATTGGTTAAATTACCACCTTTGTTTTCTATAGTGACCCTTTCCCAAGATTCTCTTTTTATTCCCAAAACCTTTTTGTGGCACCGTATAAAAGCTTTAAAAAAATCTAGTTATGAACCCAGGCCTCACCCCGACCCAGTTGGAAAAATTCCTCAAAAGAAGTGATGAGATTAGTCTGACGGAATCTTTCAAAAAACCCCTGCTGGAACGGGTTTATACTTTTTTTCAGTGAGATATCCAGGATGCATTCTTAAAAAAACCTTCAAACTTTTTACCACAACAGAGGTTAAGCTTCCCCGGCCCCTATAGTTTTCAGCACACTTTTGACCCCTTTTTGAAATTGGCAGCACATTTGTAGTCCCAACCCTTTGGGACATACCAGTTATTATACAGTCCAAAAATATTAAAAATGGGGGGCCTATCTAAAAATTACTTAATCCCCTTAGGCCCCTGGGTAAAATAATCAGGGCCGGGGGATTTGTCTTTTTAATCTTCTAAGGCGGAGCTTATTTTTCGGGGTTAGAAAGAAACTTTTTAATTTGGGGAATTTTACCTCCTCCCTTTGTCAAAAACAGGAAGTTTTCCTCCTCGGTAAATACATGGAGAGAAATTGTTTAAAGGTTTGTTTTTTTTTCATCGCCCCCAAGTATCTTTCGAAATTTTTAAAAGGGGCCCAACATTTTTTTTTTTAAAATCTTTTTACTATTTATATAGTTAAAAATTTTTTGGGGTTATTTTTAAATTTTATGGCAATAGTCTTTCTTTTCCCCGCTTCGCTGCCTTTATATTTTTTTTTTAAATTTATTTTTTTCCCATAGCTTCTTAGGCCTTTCCCTCCTCCTGTTTTGTAGCTGAAACGTTTTTTTTTTGTTTTTTATTGCCCTTTTACATCTTGTTGATCAATTGAGTATTTCCTGTTTTAGTTATTTTTTTTACCATATGGTAGTACCTCTACAGGTGTTTTTAAAGATCTCTCTTTTTTTTGTTTGCTATTATTAAAATTGTCCCGTCAAAAAAAGCCCTTGGCCTTCTAAGCGGGTAAAATTAGCCCTTCCCCAAATTCAGTTTTTTGTGGCTCATGACAAAAATCTTTTGAAGGATAAATGGAAGTTTATTTTATTATGGTCACTATTCCCCCGGTGCCCCTCAACCGAACCTTTGTTTCTCTGTGGTCTATTGTCAATATTAAGTCTAGAAGGGCCTTTCTTAGTCGGTTCCTGACCATTTGGGAAAAGGGAAATTTTCTTTAGTTTTAGCAAAAAAATGTTTCCTTTGTGGAGCACGGTTTCAGCTCCCAATTTTTGTGGGGGGTTTGTTTAAAATCGCCTAGAATAACAAACCTTTTTGATTGATGTTCATCTATTTGCCTGAGGAAACATATTTCTATGGTTTTGTTTTTTGGGGGGCCATAGCAGACTCCTATTAGAATTATATTTCTGTTACTACCCCCATGTTATTTAAACCCCAAAGATTCCCCCTGTTCTTACCTGTACCCTTTTTTTCCCGCAGTGTTTGTTCAGACAGGATTTTACTAGAGGGCAGAAATTCCCTCCTTCAGGTTTTTTATGGTCTTTCTAAAAAGACTGTAACCCTGTAAGTAACCCCCAAATCGTACCTTTGTCCAGCCATGTCTCAGTAAAACCCCCTTGTCATATTTTTTTCTGCAATTAATAATTCTGTTAGTATTTGTTGGTGAGGTCCTGGCATTGGTTAGATGCAAGTTTGAGATTTTCCCGCTTTATTCCTTTTCCCTATTCTTTTTAACTATTGCTACACCGCTCCCCCCCACTCCCCCCCTGATTTTTACTAATTCCCAGTCTCTATTTCACTATTTGCACGTATGTGGTAGTTTCCTCCCCCCAGTCCTAGTTTTTAAAAATTTCAGTTTCCTAGCCTTTTTTTCCTCCAATAACTGCACCCTCCCTTTTGGTGCGCCCTTCCCCCAGCATCGCTTCTGTAGCCAGCGAAGTCAGCCCCCGTTCTCCAAAAAAAACCCCCAAAACCCCCCTTTCCTACACCAATTTTGAGCCAATTATTCTTTTTTAATCTCCTGTGCCTCTCTGGTGTGGCCCGGGAAAGGTATATTCTGAAAATATTAACTTTGGGGGTCCCTTTCCTTGGCTTTTTTCCTAAGTCCCTGAAATCATTTTTAAGGACACTCCACTACCTTAACTTTGTCATTGGTGCCAATGTGCACATGACCCGCTAAATTTTCACTAGCCCCACCCAGCAATCTGTCAACCTGATCGCGATATGCGAACCCGGGCCCCAGGTAAAAACAATACTGTTCGCGATCCGGGGGCTTTTTGGCAGATTGCCCTATCTGTACCCTAAAAATGGGGGCCCCAATACTAGCAACTGTTAGCCGACCTGCACTCCTATTCCCCATTTACTGGGCAGACAGGGGTAGTGTTTGCTGCAGCATGCTATTTCTGGCCGAATCCCCCTCATCGCCAATCTTGAAAATTTGTTGGGGGGGTTACCGATCGGATGCTCCCTAACACTCTTCCCCCTACCCTTCTTTTAATGTTTTCCCAGTTAGTGCCTCAGTTCCTGCACTTCAATGTCCATTCCCCAGCATCTACACCTGCGAGTGATTGCTAGTGAACTAAAATCACTTCCAAGTTGGGAATGGATCTCAGTGTTGCCACTTGTATTTTGATCCGGATACGGGTTGTACGTGTGCAAATTTTCAAGCATATGGACCCTGTATGTTTTCAAGGATGGCAATACATTGACGGTTGTGCACTGGCAGCATTGTAAATATGGAATCATGGGGTGTTCCAAAAAAAAGAAATCAGAACAAATATGAAAAATCTGTATAAAAACTGCCCTTTTAAAGCCCCCAAAAACTAAATCACCCCTTTTTAAGCCCACACTTAAGCAAAACGACTTTTTTAGAAAAAACCCAGACACACTTGCACGCTCAGAATACTGGCTTAGGCTACTTAGCTTTTAACCCTTTGATCCAAAGCAGTTCAGCAGTGCAGCAGCAACTCTCCTTTGAGAAGGCTCTACGTGTCTGCTATCTATGGACATTCAATGACACAGTCCAGTAGTTCACAGGTTTAATTAACTTGCACCATACACCTGCTGACGGAGTTCCTCAAGCTTCTTTCACTGCATACTTTCATATCAACCAAAGCAGGGTTAAAATGTATCTCTTACATTTATTAATTAGCTTCATCATACATTATGAATGAACAATGTGCATAGACATATGCTACTTGCATTTCCGTAAGATCTATACTCCGTGGTGACCAAGCACAAGTTTCAAGCAATAATAGTTCTCCTGTGATATCCGCCTTCTTGGATCCACAATAGAGGAGAGACGCTGACAGATGGGCAGCAACACCCTACGTGCAAAGTTTCAGCGTAAACTTCCCTTTCTCAAGCACGTCATTATGGGTGTGTTGTTTCTTTATATATGCATACACACGTAATGGACCTCCTTAATTAACCATATACTCTACCACCACTATAAACCATTAATACATCTTACACAATCTTTATTCTAATACCTTACAAAAAAAACCCTAAGGCTAAAATTTTCATTTAGGCCATTCGGCACTAATGTATTCATACTATATATCCAAGCTGCCTCATGCTGCAGTAGTCGTTTTTCCAAGTTTTCTCCTTCTCTATATCTAACCTGTTCCAAGATACACCACTTTAACTCAGCTACATTGTGTTGGTACTGACAAAAGTGACGAGCGACTGTATTTTCCCCATCCTTTTTCTGTACATCTGTTTCTACCACTCCTTCAATTTGCCTCCTTTTCATGGCCCTGATGATAGAGCGATGTTCATTTAATCTTAATTTTATGCTCCTTGCAGTTGCGCCAACGTAGCCAATACTGCAAGGGCATTTGAAGAAATACACAACTGCCTTAGGCTATGTCCACACGGGTTAAATTGGGGCGCATTTCTCCACGTACTGCGCTCTAATACAACTGAACATACAACAGTCAGAACAAAACAACACAGCAAGACTAGACAAGATCTATACTTCTAAACTCTGCCCAGACTGCTATTTTCAGCTGCCATTTTCAGAGGCCTAATAAGCTAAGGTGTGTAACTCAGATCAGCTAACAAGCAAGGACCCTAGACAGTTGCCATGTAACCACTTCAAACAAACACAGACAACAAGACAGACATAACACATAATCCGTGACCTATTGTCATGGATGCCCCTGCGACCCTCGTCCCGGGTCGCAGGCGCATCCGTGCCCCGCTGCTGAGCGGTGCCGCGTCCCGCACTTCGTATCCGACCGGTACTTGTCCAGTTTCTGTGCCCTGCCATGGACGCGGGGGAGACGGCTTTTATCTGCGATGAGCAGAGAAAAGCCCTCCCCCTTCCCATTGACATGCACATATTCCGTCCGAAAACTGGACGGAAGAATGTGCATGCACAATGTTTTTCAGGCGGCCGGTGTTTTTTCAAACCACCAGGCAGAAAACCCGTGCCGTGGGGACACGCCCTTATGGTGGCGGTATTTCTAAAACTGCAGTTTGTGAATTGTTCGCGGGCTGATGTGGGGAAAATCTATCATATGTGGAAAAAAATTTACCATGTCTGAGCAAGGTATAACACAGAACCCAGTCTTTATATGAGAGGTGAAAGTGGCTACGATGGTGCGCTAACGACTGACACAATACAGTCTTGCAGCTACCACCAAAATAAACAAAAGGCGTACCAGCTATGTGTCCAAAACAACGGTTTAATGAACCCTACTGCATATGGGGCTCCAAAGCACGGGATAGCACGCACCTAACCAATTTGAAATAACAAAGGCTTTAAAAAACTGATCAAAAATTTTATGCTTTATGATACATTTTCATTTCAGCGAACTGATGATTGTGGCATGTCAATGAAAACTCAAGAAAAAAAAAACCCGCAACCATTGTTGAAAGAACACAATTTGGTGAGGGAAAAGGGGTTAGGTCTAGACAGGGTTTCCCCCAAAATTCCAGCCCTAAAGCCAAACCCAAAAGGGTCATTTTTTGTTTTTCCCTTTTTCTTGCACAGTGATATCTTTATTTTCAGTGCATTCTGTGGAAATCCTAAAAAACCTGCCCTGTTGGTGGGGCTGAGGATTTGGATTTGGGAAACACTGGTGTAATATTTTTCAGGGCATTCTCTGGGCCCACTCATTCTTTGGGGGAAGGGTTTTTTAAATGTTTTTGGGTTAGAAATTATATTGCAAATCACATACACTCATACATCCTGATTTTCTTCCCTGGAATCTTCCGTGTCATGTCACATGGCTAGAAACGTCCAACATTGGTTGAAAGAGCATGAATAAGATTTCATATTACTACCACGCCCCCCTGATTTCCCACACCTGTGGACCACCTCGGTCATCGTGTTTGCTCTATGGATCCTCCCCCACGCATCCTCCAGCAGATGTAGGATGCAGTAACCATGGCTCCAGATACCTGTGACAGATTGCCAGGCCCAGTTTGATCACCCCACCCATCTAACTGGTCATGGGCAACCGTGGTTACAACTGTTTAATTGTAGTGTCAAAACTGTTCTGACATCATAGGAATGCTAACATATGATTTCATACAGAAAATACAAGTTCATATTGTCTTAACTGCACGAAAAAAAAATAGTTTTTAACCGTTAATTTTTTTGAAAATATTCATTAAAAAAGGGGTTTGTTTTTTTTCACATAGTGATAAGAGTTTTATTACATTTTTGATCTCCTTTCCAGCTTTGCTGATTCATCATATTTGACAGATTTGTATAATCCATGTTCTTTCCATTAATCTCTTCTGCAGATATCAATCTGGAGACATCGTCTACACGTTAAATAAAACCTCCAGCACTAACACCCAGCGTGTGTGTTTTGATTGGCACTGGAAGCAAAACGTGACTTGAGCTGTTGAGGAGACCGAAAACACCTGACTAAGGGGGTAAAAGTTCAGGTGTTAAAGTGATGAAGCGCATTACACTTTTTCCCCGAAAGTTCAGAAGGATTACGATAAGGCTCGATTTGCGTTTTAAAATTGGATACGGGGTACCCATCCAAAAAATGATAGAACAATGTAAACATGCTCAGGATATGTAAAGCACAAAGGGTTTTAGGAGCTGGCTTGCTGTAGACTAGTAAATTAAGGTCATGCAGAATATTGTATGGGAACAATTTCTCAAAGATGAGTGCTGAAAGGTTCCAGACACAAGGAGTGGCCCTTTGTACAGTATTTCCCCATGTGAATTTTGTCACAAACAAAAAGAAAATCCTAGAAGAATTCACTTGTTATAACAATAGAGTGAAAAAAACGCTCAGAAAAATGTTTTTCTGACAATTTGTTTCCATGACTCCATCCCCCCAGGGGGCGACGGGACTTTAAGGGGGGTTTTAAAGAATTTAAGAAAATGGTAGCGTTTTTTTGCGCAGACACATCCCAAAAGGGGTTTTTTTTGGGAATTGCAGTCACTTATTGAGGGGGAAAGGGGGTGTGATGCGATACTACATACAACCATGGAATTTTGGGAATGGTTTCGAAGAAGGTAAAAGGGGGGAAAAAATTTTTTTTTGCAGGCTCCTTATGTAAAAAAGATATATCTAAAGCCTTTACATGGTTAATGCTCACTAAAATTTAAAGGGGTATTTCGTTTAAAGTTTTAAATTATGGGGGACAGTAAAAATAAGCACTTTTGTAATTGGGTTGCATTACCTCAGTCATTTAAAGAAATAGTAGATATGAGCTTTTCTGTTCATCTGTTTTCTATTTCTGCTGCTGCTAGTCGGGACACGCCCCCTTTTCTGTGATTGGCTAGTGGGGACACACCCCCAGTTGGATTCCGCCCTGGACATGCCCCCTGCACTGTGATGTGATTGGCTGGCTGACATTTCATTCAGCCTGTTGGGATACGCCCTCAGACAGGAAACGCCCCGAACAGGCGCCCTGTGCTGTGATTGGCTGCCTGCACACTCTGTGTTTACTCCCCTCTGAGCGGTTAAAACTGAAAGTGAAACCAGCTAGGTGAGAGGGCTGCTGGCTGTATACTCATCTCCCAGCTCTAAGGTAAATGATCTGACTAATTACTGACTGTTTAACTCATAGATCCCCTCATATAACACAGTCTTATTTCCTCCATATAACACAGTCTCCTTGATAACAGAGGGAGAAGAGGAAGGGGCAGTGTGCATTCCTCACATGTTTCATCAGTTCAGGCTGTGTGTATAACTTGTTATAGCATTGCAAGGTGCTTGTGGAGCCTGAAGCTGAAAGCTCCGCAGACACATGAGAACACTGCTGGAGGCTGCATGCTCTCCAGACAACCTTCCTCTTCTGCTGCAAATACAGAATGATGATGTCACAGCTCTTCAGTGAGGAGAGAAACGCCTCCTGGAAGGAGAGGACACACCTGCTGAGACTTGCCGCTGGATTTCAAATTCAATCTCATAGAATTAGCTGAAGAGCACGAACACTTCAAACGATGCAACCCCTTTAAATTAGACACTTTGTTCTACAGAGATGTACTGTATAGCTAAATAAATGTTTTTTTCTTTGAAATATTGATAGAGTAAGCTTGGTATCTTCAATTCACACAGTAGGGACAAGGCTTGATGGTTACTACATACTAGATGGCACTATAAGGACGGGTTCACAATGTTGATTTTCTTATCTCAAACAATTTAATGAAACAAAAGACAACAAAAGTCTCATGTTGTTCACAAGTCAAGTTATTGACTGCTGAGGCATGGCTCCCACTCTTCATATAGAGCGCCCCTCAGATCATTGAGGTTCAGGGCTATAGAGTTACGAGCGTCTACATGGCAACTCAGCTTATCCCACAGGGTTTCTAAGGGGTTCAAGTCTGGAGAAAGTGCAGGCCCCTCCATTTGAGGAACTCCAGACTCCAACAGCTTTTCTCTAATGATGCGACCTCGAGTTGGAGTATTGTCATCCATTAAGATGAAATTAACTCTGTGTTGTTCATACAGAGGCACAATGAATGATTAATGATGTTATTCAAGCAGCAGAGGCTTGTCACTGTACCATTCACAAAGTGAAGGGCACTTCTGTATAGACCAGACATACTTGCCCACACTAAAACACCACCTCTACCAATGACTTGTCTGGTGACAACAGTGGCTGATGCATAGCTCTCTCCTTGACGTCTCCAGCATTGTTTGCTGACATCATTTCTGCTCAGAGTGAATCGACTTTTGACACTGAACAGCACTGAGGACCACTGGTCCCTCCTCCAGCACAGCTGCTCCATGGCCCATGCAAGATGATGATGCCTGTGCTTGGTGGTGTGGTCAGGTACTATTGCAGCATGATGAGGCGGATTGTTCAGATCTCAATTCAAATTGATCCCCTAAATTTATTGGGTGATTCAGAGTCTACAGAGCTGACTGTATACTGTCAGCTCTGTGAGTCAGGGTAACCCACTGACAATCAGTCTACAGTTTTATTGAACAGATCTGAGGGTTAGCATTGTATATTTGACCCATAAAGCTGATCAATATATGTCAGCTCTGTGGGTCAGGGTAACCATCAGAGCTGACAATCAGTCCACAGTAGACTGATTGTCAGCTCTGACCTATGCCTACCTGTTCTGTGGGGACCTATGTCTATCTATATACTGGTGGGAAAATTGACTACCAATATACTAGGGGGACCTATGCCTTCCTTTTTAATGTGAGGACCTATGTCTACCTATAGACTGGGCGTGGGACCTGATGCTTTCCTATATACACGGGTTACCCCTATGCCCCTTCCTAATACTTGGGGTGGGAGCCATTCCTACCTATATACTGGTGGTATCTATGCCTTCTATTTAATCTATTTAATGTAGACCTAAGACTACCAATCTACTGGGGGGGGGTCCTATACTTTCCTATATACTGTGGGGACCTATGCCTACCTATATACTGGGGGAAAATATGCCTTCCTATGTACTGGGGGGACTTATGCCTACCTATCTACTGGGGGGACCTATACCTTTTGTTTCATGGTGTGGACCTATGCCTATTTGTATACTGGGGGGACCTATGCCTACCTATAGACTGGGGGGACCTATGCCTTCCTATTTACTGAGGGGACCTATGCTTACCTAGAGACTGGGGGATTTATGCCTACCTATATGCTGGAGGGAACTGTGCGTTCCTATATACTGGTGGACCTTATGCCTTCCTATTTACTTTGGGACCAATGCCTACCTATATACAGGGGAATGCCCTATATCTACTACAATCTGAAGTGGAACGTCTGCTACCTATATACTGGGGGGGACCTATACCTACCAAACTACTAGGGGTCCTATGTACTTACCTATTTAGTGGGTTACTTATCTGCCTACTTGGGAATCTAATGACTTGCCTACTAGGTGGACCTACATACCTACCAAACTACTAGGGGACCTATATACTTACCTATATAACTACCTACCGGGGGACCTATGTATCCACTACTACTGGGGGGCACTATATAATTACCTTCTTATTGTGGGACCTATATAACTACCGCCTACCTATTGAAGGGGCCTATTTTACCGTTCTCTAGCTTTTGGAATCGTGCCTATATACCTACCTGCTACGGGACTTACACTCACGTCGGCCACATTATTTAGGTACACCAGTCCACTGCTCGATAACACTTATTTCAAATCAGCCAATTCACTTGTCGGCAACTCAGTGCATTTTAGGCATGTTGACATGGACAAGACAATCTCCTGCAGTTCAAACCGAGCATCATAAAAAGGGGAAGAAAGGTGATTTGAGTGCCTTTGGAACTGGCCACAATGTTGTTGGTGCCACAAGGGCTGGTCTGAGTAATTTAGAAACTGTCTTAATCTCCTGGATTTTCACTCACAACCATCTCTAGTGTATTAATAGAGAAATGGTCCGAAAAAGAAAAAACATCCAGTGAGCGGCAGCCCTGTGGCGGAAATGCCTTGTTGATGCCAGAGGTCAAAGGAGAATGGCAGACTGGTTCGAGCTGATAGAAAGCAACAGTGACTCAAAAAGCCACCCGAAACAACCAAGTAGGCAGAAGAGCCTCTCTGAACGCACAGTACGAGCGAACTTTGAGGCAGATGGGCTAACAGCAGCAGAAGACCACACCGGGTGCCACTCCTTTCAGCTAGAGAACGGGAAACTGAGGCACCAATTGCCGCAAGCTCAATCGAGAAATGAACAGTAGAAGATTGGAAAAACGTTGCCTGGTCTGATAGTCTCGATTTCTGCTGCGACATTCGGATGTAGGGTCAGAATTTGCGTCACCAACATGAAAGCATGGATCCATCCTGCCTTGTATCAACGGTTCAGCTGGTGTTTGGTGAGTGTCATGGTGATGGGAATATTTTCTTGGCACTCTTTGGGCCCCTTGTACAATTGAGCATCGTTGCAACACCTTGTGGAATCTATGCCACGAAGAATTGAGGCAGTTCTGAAGGCAAAAGGGTGTCCAACTATTACAAGTCATGTTGTACCTAATAAAGTGGCCGGTGATGAGAATATATCTACAAACTTACAGGGGGTCTGGCCTATATATCTACCTGTCTACTTGAGGGACTTTTATAGACCTAGATCCTACTGTTTGGGGGGTTTATATACCTCCGTTACCTACTGGGATTATATAGAATTATAGTGTGACTCCTCATCCCTGCACAACAGCACCTGGCTTTTCTGTCATAGTAAAGGCAGGTTCTTGTGGAGGAAGAAGCATACCCATGATTTCCAATCTAGGCCCCAATTAGGTAGGTAATGATAATTTACTTTATACGTAGAGAGTGGGCGAATTGATTCTAACGAAGTGAATTCGTTTAGAATTTCAGAAAACTTCGTTCTGAACGAAGTTCGAAGTTTGGGGTACTTTGGTTAACGAAGTTGTGCTTTTGATATGATAAAAGGCTGCGAGCACATGCGCTACATGGGGCTAAAGAACTCTGGGAGGGAAGAAGGGCATAGCTGCATGACTGTGCACGAGATGAAGCCAATCAGGTAAGACCGGCGGGATTCTGTGAACGACACCGCGACTATATAAGTCTGGGCAGATGCTGGGGAGCTCATACCGCTCTCACTGTACTGACAGGGAAGGTAGCTGCCCGCGACTGATAGTTACTGAATGAACCTAGTTTTATACAGCGATTTTTGTGGGGTGTCACAGCTGTCCTCAGAGACTCTTTTCATATGTTTCTGATTTCTGATTTTTTTGGGTATTTGATCAGAAATCCATTGTGCGTCCACTCAGCGCGTTGCATATAACATTTAAATCCTATCTGCTCACAGCCATTGAATATCCAAGGTGGATCTAAGCCAGTTCCTGTTGTATTCATTTAAAAGAAACACGCTTTTAAATACAAATACTATTCATTTTTGGCCTGCTCAATTCCTTTGGCGCAATTTACATCCAGGTGTTTAATTAAGCGTTGTTATTCAGTCTGTGGTGACTCCAAGAAACCGTCATTTTATACTGCCAAAATATAAACATTTTTCCTGTAGGCCTAATTCACAAGCAAAGGTGTAATTACAATTTTATCTCTTGTTTGTGTGGCGTAAAAAACACCGCATTGTAACTCCTACAAAGCTAGTAGTTGTGGTGCTTCAATCTTTGGCAATTTACATCCAGGGTTAATTAAGCTTTGTTTTTTCACACACTGTGGTGACTCCAAGAAACCGCATTTCACCGCCAAAATATATACATTTTTCCTGTAGCAAATTCAACAAGCAGATAGGTTAATTACAATATTATCACTTGTGTGTGCGTAAAAAAACACCGCATTGTAAAACGCTACCAAAGCTAATATTTTGGTGGTGGCTCATTCTTTTGCGGCAATTAAATCCAGGGTTAAGTTAAGCGTTGTTTTTTCAGCTGTGTGACTTCCAAGAACCTCATTTTCACCGCCAAACATATATACATTTTCCTGTAGCCTAATTCACCAGCAAAGGTTAATTACAAATATATCTCTTGTTGTGTGTCGTAAAAAAACGGCATTGTAACACTCTACAAAGCTAGTATTTATGGTGGCTCAATTCTTTGGCGCAATTTAAATCCAAGGGGTAATTAAGTACATTTACTAGCAGTTGCACTCAGTAAAAAGAAAGACTTTCCTTTTATCACCGCCACAGAAGAAAAACTGTAGCCTAATTCCCATATCAAGGTAATTAAGCCTTTACAATCATAAAAATACACAGAGTTTTTAACTGCACATACAATTACATTTTTCCTGCCCAATAGTGGAGCGCAATATTAAAGTCCAAGGGTTCCCGAAGCTTCTTAGTAGGAGGTTCATTTGGAGTCAAATACAGGGTGTGTATTTATCATAAACAGATATCTTCGATCAAACAGTGTCTGTACATTTTAGAACAAACAGTAAATGTCAGACAAGAGGTGGCAAGGCTCTTCACACTGCAAGTGGCAGAGGCACAGATATTCCAGAGCATGACCCAGGTTTGCAGCAAAGCAAGGTGGACGCGCAGCAGGGTCACTGGGTGAGGCCACAACTGCCGCATCATCAGCGGCCATGTGCTGACTAGCTAACCCAATGTTCCTGATGTTTGACAGGTCATCCACTTCCTCCCAGATGACATCTGACAACACCAGCCAAGAGTCGGTGGGATACATCAGACATAACCCTTAGTTGCTTGTGCCCGTGAGCGGGTCAGTCGGCGCCTCACCTGTATCTCAACCCGCCTCTGTCCCACCGTTTCCCTCAGCCAAGATCTACTATGTGGTCTGGCTCAGCGCCAACTCTATACGAGGATGAATCAATTTGTAGGAGGGCAGTCACACTACTTGGCAGCAAAGAAATAGGTGTCAATTATCCCCTGCTACATGCCGTGTAGGCGGAAAGTATAGGATGTTGAGAGTGGCATGGGAGGTCATGTGTGAGGGTCAGCCCTCTGCATACCATGACCGTTGATGAGGACAGCATGACGATGAAACACAAATAGATTATGATGTATGCCGACGCAGCACTTGAGCCGGGTGAAGGCAAGGGCTTCATCATCGTCAGGAGAAGAGTGCGTCAACATGCGGCGTCAGCATCGGCGCAGCCAGCAAGTGGGTCGTGTGGCCCGTGAGTCCCAGATACAGCAGTGTTGAGGTCGAGAGCCAAGACGGCCACGGGGTAAAAAACCACTTCGCAGTCCAAGAGAAGTATCGGCACTGGGCGGCAGTATTCACTCAGTGCTGGAGCGTTGGCGGTAAAATCCGATACTCGTGGCGGTGTGGCACGTTCTTTGCTAAGACACCGGAAGGAGCCGAATATGGGTATGATGTAGAATCTGTCAGCAGAAAGGTGAAGCTTGGCAGGTAGCTTAACGTTGGCACCTACAGCCCTGCGTCAACAAACATGCAGCGTCACCATCCGTGGCCTGGGAGAAATTTGCCTCAATGTGGTGATCCATCCTGCCCCCGCAAGCAACAGCAGTCAGCAGCGCCCAGTGGCACGGCATGCCTATTGCAGCCATCAATGCTCCACCACCTCGCAGAAGGGAGCTGTTCTCTTGGACATCACTCCCGGTCAGATGCTCCAGCTCCTCCTCGCTACTCATGCGCCAGCAGTCGTTCATCGAGGGCTATTGCAAAGAACAACAGTAGTCTCCAACCCCTCCTAAGTGCAGAAGCTGACAACTCCTGTCCAGTTGTTTGGTGGGGGGCAGCAGTCCCTCCTTCCAAATGTGGACTCTGCACCTTCAGGCAGAACTAATGGCTTGTGCCAGCCGAATGGAGAGTTCCAAGCCGTAATTTATTTTCCAAAAAGGCAGTGACCAGCAACTTCATAAATTTGTAGAACAGAAGGTGAGCCAGTCATTGAGGCTTATCGGATGTTTGGGGGGTTCCAAGGTGCACGGCACCTGACGTCTGGATGCTTGTAACTACGACAGTGCCAGTACAGTGTCCTTTACGGCCCACTGGGGAATGTGCTTCCGGCCCAGGCACACCAACAACTTGACAGAGACTGCCGCACTTCTACCCACGTTGTCAAACTGCGGCTCCTGCTGCCATGTCTCCTCCTACTCCTCCACCACGACCACCATCTCAGCTCTCCACAAGTACCTGCTCCATCATACCACATGTGGTAGGGCACAGCGGTGTCACGCAGTTCTACACCTGGCTTGCCTCCGAACGAATCACACATGGGAGGAACTGCTCCGTTCATGCATCAAGAAATCGATGTGTGTCTTACATCCGCCGCAACTGCAAATCGAACCAGGTGATGGAAATGTAGACATGATGTGCCGCGCAGTAACAATGGAGGGATGTTCCATGCGCCCTGCATGCGCACGTGTCAAATCTGGATTGTGAAAAGGTTTTCTGAAGTCTCCACCGATCTTCAGAAGATTCGGAAATGGCCATGAAACTGTGTCATTGCACTTCATCCATTCCTACAAGCCAGGAACACCCTCGTCGATTGCTAAGCGCAGAACGCCTCCCCCAACACACTCTGATAGTGCGATGTTTTTTCCACCGTTGGAATTCAGCCTGCGCACATGTAGGACCGACTGTATGAAAAAACATACAAAATGGACATTACTTACTCAAAAAAACACTCCTCACTTCTTTGGGGCTTGGAACAGCTCAATGGCTGAAACAAACAAGAACCCAGTAGCATAGCAACTTTGCCATTTATGCTGACTGGGAAAAAGAACACATGTGCAGCTAAATGCTAGACAAGAGGAAAAACTGCACACCACTTTAACACCTATTCCACCAGCATGCAGAAAAGCCACAGTATAATGCATGGGAGAATGCACAGATGCAAAGTAAAACCAATAGAAACAATCTACTCATACAGACCTCAGGCATGAGAGAGGTGGTGCCGGTAACTACAATTGCATATAATAAGGCGATACAAAAGTGTCCATAAATATAGAAAACGTGTGGTACACAATGCTGCTTACAACCTATTAGTGACACCTATACTATTAGACCAGGCGGCTGCCCATCATTTTTCTAATTGTCGCAACACAACACTGGCACACCTGCTCCTCAGCACTGTTGAGAGAGCCCCAAGAAAAAAAAATTTTAAAAAAAAAAAAAAAGGGGGCCCAAAAACCCTGTGAAATAAAAAAATATTAAATATGATTTAATTAGTTGGTAATGTGGCCCCTTGACACAAGCTCACAAGCCTCATCACGGCTCCTCATGGTCTTGTGATCCCTACATAACAACTTTAACAGAAAAAATATACAAAAATGGATCATTGACTTACTCAAAAAAACACTCCAAATTCTGGGCTGTGAACAGCTCAATTAGCTGAAGCAAACATGAGACCCAGATAGCTAGCAACTCTGCCATTTATGCAGACTGGAAAAAGATCACATGTGCAGCTAATTTCTAGACCAAAGATGAAAAACTGCACACCAAGCTTTAACACCTATTCACACAGCAACAGAAAAGCACAGTATAATGCATGTGAGATTGCACAGAGCAAAGGTAACCAATGAACGATCACTCATTAAAACTCAGGCTATGAGGAGGTGGTGCCGGTACTACAATTGCATATAATAAGCGATCAAACTGTATGAACAGAGAAAGCCATTAACGATTTTTTGATGATCAGGCTGGGGGGGGTGGGGCAGGGTGTGGGGAAGGGTAGGACGGGGGGGGGGGGGGGGGAAGGGGGGGGTGGGGAGGGTGGGGTGGGGGGGTTTGGGGGGTGGGGAAGGAGGCGGGGGGGGAAGAAAGATGGGGGGGGGGGAAGGGGGGGGGTGGGTGGGTGTTGGGGGGGGTGGGGGGGGTGGGGAAAGGGGACAGGATGTACTCCCCTGTGTAACTTTTTGAGGTCAGCCAGTGGCAGCTCATGCGGTGACACCTGCCGTTTGTTGAGCCATTCGAGAGCCCACGTTATATGTCCAGTCGCCAGACTACGGATTAATAATGTCATTCCACTGCTTCATGTCCTGGAACAGATGCTGGAAAAATCTGTCTGGCAGAGAGACTGGAGATGTGCAACTACATCCGCGGCCAACATTAGTCCGCTGAGGAAAGAAAATGGGAGAGGAGGAGGACATTGGAGCAGAAGCATTGTCTGGTGAAACTGAGTGATTTTTCTACCATGTGACAAAGAGAGTAGGATCAGGAGCATCAGGAGTGAGGTAGATGGAGATTGAGGAAGACGAGGCAGAAGACCCGCAAAGCACCATGGCATATACAGTGGAGATTGGATGGCAGGGAGCCCCTACTCCGGAGTCACATGGTGCAGATTGCCCGCAGCATGTCTGATTTGCCTGCTATGACACCGAATAGTGCAGCATCCCGCAGAGGATGACTTCTGGCTCTCCACCCAAATGAAACCCTCGCTACCGGTCCAAAATGTGGAGCCTTTTTCCCAGCAATTGAGAGGAGGACAATACTCAATACTATAGGGAACTCCTCCGTTATCCATTGGCCGCTGCCTATGTTCGTCATCATCCCTCCTCTACTGTCTGTGAACGGGTGGGTTCTTCTTCAATGCTCACTGTACTACGCCGCAGCTGCCGGGGGAAAGGGGTGGGGTTGGAAGCGAGTAACCAGCTTCATCAGCAGCAACCTAAGTCTGGAGTCACTGATGAGCCACTTCCTTCAACCGCCTATGAGGAGGCAGGTCGCCAGCAGCAGCAGCACAGGACCTGGACAGACCCTAACCAACAGTAGGTTTCCTACTTGGACAGCACTCTCACAAACCAGATAGAAGAACCGCTGGAATACTGGTCAGCCCAACTGGATGTTGTGGCCGCAACTTGCCGATTTTGCATGGAGAAGCTGTACCTGCCCGGCCAGTAGTGTGGCATCAGAGCGGTGTTTCAAGTGCGCGGAGCCATCGTTACCCCAAGGAGAAACCCGTTTTGGTCAAGATGAACAGGCGTTGGATCGGCCAGGATTTCCACACACCAAGGCCTTAGGCTCAGACTACATCAGCCATGACGCTCTCACCCAAACTGTGAGAAATGAGTCTGGGAGTCAAACTACCCTGCCTCATCCACTATACTGATGCAGCCACCCCGCCTGAATGCCCACACATCTGCTGCCAGTTTCTCCATCTGCCACCAACCATCTAACCAGGACTGGTAATGCCACCCACCTCCACGACTCTGTCATTGTCCACTGTCTGACCTCATGCTGCTGCTGTGGCTGCAGCCGTGACCTCCACACTGTGTCATTGTGCCACTGCCGTGACCCTCATGCTGCTGCTGTGGCTGCAGCCATGACCTACACACTCTGTCATGGTCCTCCACTCTGTGGCCTACTCCTGTTAGTTTGCCACCTCCAGAATTCATTGTGCCACTGCCTGACCTCATGCTGCTGCTCGTGGCTGCTGCCGTGACCTCCACACTGTGTCATTGTGCCATCTCTGTGGCCCTACTCCCTGTTTTTGGCCACCCTCCAGAATTTGATTGTGCCACTGCCTGACCTCATGCTGCTGCGTGCTTGCTGCCGAGGCTCGCTGCCGTGACCTCCACACGTTTATTGTCCCACACTGTGGCCTACTCCTGGTTTTTGCCACCTCCATAATTGCGTCATTGTGCCACTGCTTGACTCATGCTGCTGCAGTTGTGCTGCTGTCCATACCTCCACCGGTGTCCAATTGTCCCACTCTGTGGAGCTACTCCTATTTTTGCACCTCCAAATGTCATTGTGCCACTGTCGGACCTCATGCCTGCTGCTGAGGCTGCTGCCGTGACCTCCACAAAAAAAACCTGTGTCATTGTCCCACTCTTGGCCTACTCCTGATTTGCCACCTTCCAGATTGTTAGATTGTTTGCCAGCTGCCTGAACCCTCATTCTGCTGCTGTTGGCTGCTGCCGTGACCTCCACACTGTGGTCCCCCATCCTGTGGCCTAACTCCTGTTTTTGCCACCTCCAGAATGTCCTTATGTGCCACTGTCTGACCTCATGCTGCTGCTGTGGCTGCTGCCTTGACCTACAAACATTTTGTCATTGTTCCAGTGTCTTTCCACACGGTGCTGCTGTGGCTGCTGCCGTGACCTACAGCACTGTGTCATGTGCCACAGTCTGACCTCATGCTGCTGCTGTGCTGCTTCTGATGACCTACACACTCTTGTCATTGTGCCACTGTTCCCTGACCTCATTCTGCTGTGCTGTGGCTGATGCCGTTGACCTCCACACTGTGTCATTGTGCACTCTGATGTCCTATTCTTGTTTCCTGTTTATTGCCACCTCCAGAATTCATTGTGCCACTGTCTTACCTCAATGCTGCGGTTGGCTCCCGACCGTCACCTTCACACTCTGTCACTAATTGTTTGCCACCTGAGCTCTCAGCTTTGTTTTTTTCCAGCTTTCGTTTCCTCTGGCATGACTTTATCAGGCAACTTTCCCGTTTCAGTTTTTTCGTCATTTTGCCCTCTTAATGCCCAGGAATTTTATAGTGAAGCGATTCTAAGAGCGTGGCCGAGTCATTTCTGGTCCTACTAAAACACAACATTGTATGAAGACCAAACCAAGGTCCGCTCTTCATATTTTAAACATGCACAGCGTTCTACAGCACGCCCTGCAGGCTCTGTGCAGCCTGGAAAAGTACTGTTTTTTAACGTGATTCGTCCTGAAGTAATTCGAACGAAGTTATTTTTTGCCAAGAATTCGACAAAGCATATTTTGAACACTTGAAATCGAATTTGCAGGGAAATTCCGCCCATCTCAACTTATATCTGACATGGGTGAGCTGGCTTTCACTTTTTTTGTGAGGTACATATATAACCTTCCCAACCCCCCAGTTAAGTATATAGGTTCTGGAAAGTGAGGATTCTAAAATGTTTGTGTGGTAAAATCCTGCAAGAACTGTGATGGCTGATAAGTCATAATGCCTATCTGGGCTGTAATGGAGAAGAAAAAGGAAAGAGAACTACTCCCATCAAGGCAACGTCTCCTGTGAGTCACTAAATGTAACTGTACTGTGATCACTTATATTTCGGCAGAGCCTACATACAACTAGTATCTACCACTACCTGGTCACTGTAGGGTGGTGATTTATGTCTGAAGAGCGCCGGGTTCGAGATATAGTAAATCCACATGTGGGTCGCATTAGTCCCGCTGCAGTATTAATTTGGAACTTAAGTAGGTAATACTATTGGGTCTTATGGAATTGTAGGATTTTCTGTAGTAACAATTATACATATGGTATATTTGCTCCATGTATAGGTGTGATATTCGGTACCTGTATGACTGTTATTTAGAGGTATTAGGGTATGTTCACACGGTGCATTGCGGCGCGTATAGTACGCGCCGCAATATGCCAGGTGCTTTGGAAGCAGGCGCTGTTCAGCACGTCTTTCCAAAGCACAGATGGGGCCGGCAGCCCTCCGGCCCCATTGACATGCATTACTCGTGGCGCGTAATCGCCGCAAACAATTGGCATGTCAATTGTCCCCTCGCATGTACAATACAATCGTATTGTACGCACGGGGGGACGACGCGTAACCCATAGCGCTCTATGAGAGCTATGGATTACCGTAAGTGCGGCACACATTTTGCCGCGTATAAAATGCAATATACAGCGAAATACGCAGCGATATGTGCGCCAAAATCAGCCGTGTGAACATACCCTTACTGTGTCACATGTAGGTGAGAGGTTTTGAAAAAGTGAATTTGTCAGCGCTTATTCTCTTTCTACACTGCACTGCTGAGGTGATGTAAAGGATCTCTGTGGATTACGTGGAGAATAAACTAACAGGAACATACACTATTTTCTGTGAAAACACATGCCACAGTTCACGATGTGGCAAAAAAAATGCCGTGTGAACCCATAACTACTGAGCACACCATAACACAGAGGGCCCGGGCCCCGGATGTTTTAGGACCCTAGCAATGACCCTGAGTTGGACACATCCACAGTTGGCAACAGCATTCTGACACAATGGTGAAAAGGAACCATACAACATAGAGATTTGTGCAAAGATGCTCCAGAATTGTTATTCCATGGGGAATACAAATATTTACTAAAACAGACAGGTCAGGCATTGTCACGGATCCTCTTTAATCTCTGAAAGGGATTTTGCCACGAAGTAAAATTGATGTGGGAAGCTTGCAAATGATATAACAAACATTTTCACCATTCCTTATTATTAAAAATTCTGCACCATTTTTGTTTTAGCTGCTCCTTTAGTGATCCTTTGTTTACAGCTCATCTCCAGGGGATACGACCAGAGCTGAAAGCTCCTCATTCCTGGACGCACATGCTCAGACATTACCTCTTTTCTCAGGCAGCTACTGAGTCTTCAAACTCCAGGTGCTGTCATTCTACTCCTGTCTTCTGTACTCCTTAGTAATTAGTCAAACAGTGCAAATAAATAAAAAATAAACCTCAACCAGTTATGTGCATATATAAAGAAAAAAAATCCACAGGTTTGGTTCCTGCAGGGGTTTGAACCTAGGACCCCTGTGCCTGGAGGCAAAAACTTTACCTCTCAGCTACTCACAAAGCTTTACATAAACAGACCTTTATTTGACTACAGAGAGGAAAGGCATGGTGATGTCAGCCTGTTGGGTCACATGATATGCAATTCAAACAAATCACACACACCCCCTTCTAAGCACACAGTGTTCAAGGGCTGGATGCAGGAGGTATGAAATTAGATCGTGGCAAAACCCCTTTAAGCAGAACGCGCCTGAAAAGTACTTAATGACCAGCATATTTTTTTTTTTTGCCTCCTTGCATTTCAACAGTCATAACGTCTTTATTTTTTCATTGATGTATTTGTATGAGGCCTTGTTTTATGTGTGAGAAGTATTGCTTTTTTTTAAATTTTCCTTTGTTTTTTAATAATTTTTTTACACCATTCACGTTTCACACTTAATAACTTTTTATATTAATTTTACAAGTTATTACGGTCGTGTGGATACCTAATATGTGTAGGTTTGTGTGGTGTGTGTGTGTAATGTATGCACAATTATTTTTTATTAAATATTTGTTTTATTTTATTATTTATCTTACTTATTTTTTTCTACACTTTTTAATGTTTTTTTAATCTTTTTTTTAATAAGTCCATGAAGGGATAACTGTTTTACATTTTTTTTTTTTAAACTTAATAATGCATTAGCATATTCATATATGATAATACATTACAATCTGTGTCAGTTAGACACAGGCAGCAGTCAAGGCAGCACACATTCTGCCTTGACTGCAGGTTTGTTACACAGACAGCTCTGGGGCTACTCTAGGTCCCCAGAGCTGACTGTGCAGCTGTTCTCTGGGCTCTGTCAGGTCACCGGAGTACCGATCACCCGATGGAGCAGGGGAAAGCCCTTTCATTATGCTGTGGTCACTGACCGCGGCAATCAAAGGGTTAAGCGCCGGGGAGCGGAGGTTTCCTCTGTTTCTTGCTTATAAAGGCTGCTCTAGGAAAAAGAACTGTTAACTACAATCCTGTTCTCAGCACAGCTGCAGCGCTAGGAGCCGCAAAACCCCTATTCTGCAGTGACGCCAAAAGACATTGCTGCAGAAAAACGACCTTAAATGCCCACCGTCAAAAGACAGCAGGCAGTCTTTAATGGGTTAACTACAGAAGGGAAGAAAAGGAAGTATAGTGTTTTCCATCATTATATGCAAACCTTGCCACCTCTTGTAAAAGTCCATAGCCATAGTCACATAGCTGTAGATCCTCTGTTTACTGCCATATAGGTTCTGTCAGACCTAGACTATTTAGAGATATTATTTGTTTGTTTAAGCATACTATGATTACTTTGTGCGCCTTAGTGTAGAATCAGAAGTGAGTTCATGGACCTCTATGGCAGCCCTGTAATAGCTCTGCACTATCATAAGACAATATGCAAGAGCCCTACTTAATAAGGTTTGCAATATGAAGCTCAGGGTTTCTAAAGGCTTTCTAAAATATAAAGTTTAGCAAAAACAAAATTCTATAATCTTATTCTTTTTCTTTTTCTTTTCTAAGAAAAACACATTAGCTAAAAGCTGATTTCTCACACTCACAAAATAGAGAACCAGCCTTTGTGCTTTATGTTCTCCTCACATCTCCCCTCATATCGATCAAAACAACTTAAGTAGACTTGCCAGGCACCATCTTTTGGAGAGTGATGACATCGTATTCTCGGAGGTTATAACTATATAAGATTACTACATAATGTTTTTTTCATTGTTTTGTTCTGGTCAAAACCTTTAGCGGCTGGAAATTGCCAACGTCTTGGGTTGCATTATGTTGGATGCTGACTGTTTTACGTAAAGGAGAAAATACAGTTAATTTTGGTCTTTAAATTGTTCAATTTTTCTTTGTAGTTTAAGGCAATGACTTACCAAATTTACCGGACCATAAGATCCACCTATCGTACTTTTTTGGACTTTAAGACGCACCGGAACATAACACGCACCTACCATGTTTTTAGGACTTTAAGATGTACCACCATTTTCCTCCCAAATTTTGGGGAAAAAAAGTGGGTCTTATAGTCCGAAAAATACGGTACCTTCTATAAGTAATGGGTAGTCAATCCTATAGAGTACACTAAATAATTCAGCACCCAACCTATCCTCCAATTTTGCCCCATTCACATCATGTTTTTTGCTCCCCATTCCTGATATCTGTTGGAATACCACAACAAATTTATCCCAATGGATACCAAAGAAGAGCCATGACAGGGATATAAATATTTAAAGAGCAACTGTAGTCTAACTTGGACTACATCTGCCATATTCACAGAATGTATATACGCATTTTACATCGGATGCAAAAAAGTAGTAGATCATGTTTTTGTTTCTGATACAGAAACCATATAGTTCAATAAACACATTACATGTAGTCCAATTTGCACTACATTTGCCTTATAGACCTCTATAACCCTGTCATGGCCCCACCCTGGTAGCCATCCTTTTTCTTGGTATCTCAATGGGTGCCGTTAACGGGACAAAAAAAATGTGATGTGAATGGGGCCTGAGCTGTTCTTTAAGATGGAGGAATGAAAGTCTTTGCCAGAACAAAGACATCTAGGTGGGCGTTGCTGTAATTGGACAATATAACATAAGCACAAGAAAAAGCAAAGTTCTGAGACAGGAGGAAAGTGCTGTTAATCTCAGTAGGTTGCGAGTCTAATTTTTTACCTGCCACAGTCTTATTACATGCATTCTGATTCTTTTAGCATTGTTTTGTCGGTACAGCACCGGCCAGTTTTTGCCTCTTTAGGTGTAGTTAGTTCAGTCGCATGCAGAGTGCTTTGTTTTGTTTTTTTAAGTTATTTTAGACAGATCAATATTAATAAATTCTGGGATGACCATTGTATGTTGAAACCATACCTCTATGGAAAACTGGTTCCAAGTTCCCAAAATGTCACTCAACCTACTGAAAAATGAAGAGTATACTAGATTACACAGATAATTGATACAAGACAATTGATACCAGACAGAAGCTTCTTTGAGTCATGTATTTTATACACAGTGTACCAGAAAAAAGGAAAATGGTGCCCTCACCTGGTGCCCAAAGTAACCGTTTATCCTGTGTGACAACTCACATGCCTTCGGCCGCCATCTTGGCTCGGCCCTGGGATCGGTCAGCTCTGGGATGGCCGTTTTTCGTAAACCGGCTGGCACTCCAATAGATGGTACTTCGACACCTGGCGTCAGTTTTATACTGGCCACAGCCAGCTTTATTCGGGCTCAGGATAAATGTACAGCCATACACAGAAAACGTACAAAACAAACCCTGGCCGTCCAGCCACTAACTAAACATATACTGTATTGCCTCTCTAACCTGTGGTCTGGATCTACCATGCAGCACCACCAGCAATCATGTCACCAGCCTCCACTGGTTCCAGCTTCCTCAAGCCTCTGGGGGCCAGAGCCTCTTGACAGCTCCTCTGCTGCTCCACTCTGCAGGTAGCAGGCCATGCCCCCTGATTACCTGGAGCAGCAGGCTTTTGTAGGCCTCCAGGGCCATGTCAAAAACATGTGCTGGAACACGGGGAGTAGACACCCACCCGACACATTGTCTACTCCCAATAAGAGCCGACCCAGAAATAGCTGTAGATGGCTGCCAACCGCATACTGTGACTGACAGCATAAATGGATGGCTCTTATCCCACCAAGGCCAGGGACCCTTGGTGGCGTGGATCTTCTGTATAGCTCCACTTAGTGGCAGAAACATGCGACTGCTTGCTGTCGCTCTGCCACACCTGGCAAATGTAAAGAGCAGAACAGAACATGTAGTACCACATTATACTGTAGAGAGGCGCTACTAGACCACCAGTCACTGCAAGCACTTCACTTATACAGGAGTATTACAAGTAAAATATTCAGGATAATTTGCTGGCTCAGTGTCAGGAACATTGTATCTTGAAACCACACTCAACATATAATCTTCTAGGAAAGACCATATCCTGAGGGCATTTTAACTCGAAGGACCACTGTGTTGCATATGTAAAAGGCATAGACTTTTCAAGACATGACAACGATTTATGCATACTGTGACGAAAACAGCCTAGTCCGCCGGCCCACTGGAGGGACGACGGCCTGACTTGGGGTGTATCTCGACGTTGCACGGCCCCCTAGGGGGTGCACAAGGTCAGCCAGATACGGTTCCACTGTTCACCCCTGTCCACACGGGCACAGGGAGAAGAAGGGAGGACGAGGAACACTTTCCTCGTCCAGACCCTGAAGGCTGCCACCAGTTCTCTCGTTTAGTTATAAGACCGGTCCGTTACCGACTTATAACAGGGCCAGGAACCAACCCTTGGGTAGCTATATATCATAGACCGAGTACTAGGCGTGTGAGGCCGATGATCAAGACAGACTAACTCAGATTAAAGTTTATAGATTTAATTAGCCTTGGAGGGCACACTAGACAAATATATACAAAAGGATAATAATATACAGGTAAGTCAGAGGTGCACACACAAGCATGGGTTACAGACAAAAGGCAGTTAAAATGGGTCAAGTTACCTTTGGCTTGGTTCTGGGCTCACATGGGGGGGGCTTATGTGGCCTGGCTGCCGTGTACGGATGCTCCTGGAAATGCTCTTAGGTACCCCCCCTCCTCGATCAACGGCAGAGTCCGCACGGGCTCCTGCTTATATCTGTGAGGGGACAGCCCACATGGCAGCCCCCTTTCACGCCCCCACACACCCCTGGGACGGTCTAAGAACTCCTCCCACTCAGGTCATGCAGTTTCTGATACAAACACAGAAATGGACCATAACGCGGCAGGGCATTGGCACAGAGCCGAGCCGGTAGAACCATCAGAACCGGCTGGGCGTACATGACGCCCGGATATCAGACACGCCTATCTTATGAGCCCCGTAGGTCCGGTTCTGGATATCTCGGTCCCCATGCACCCCAGAAACCTGGAAATGGTGGCTGTGTGTGGGGGGAGTTCCATGTTTTGCGATATGAACTCGCCATGTACCAGTTATGAGCGGATCGCCTATAAATCGATATGAAATATCGGAGACGGTTTGGCTAGGGTCGATTAATTGAAGTCTTTGAAGCTTGGAGGTTTGAGGCAGCATTTGTTCAGTGCTTATTGATGGAAGTGAGGGTTCTTTTGAGGTGTCCATGTATCCTGCTGTGCCAACATCCTATGGAGAGCATTTACAATAGGTCTTTGGCTGTTCTGATTAACATGTAAATTGCTTTCCTGGTGGGCTGGGGGGCTGACTGGTCCAGGTTGGAGAGAGGACTCATATTGAGTAAATTTTCTTCACACATACCCTTTTCCAACTTTTCCATATTATAATCATATATACTGTAGCATATATAGTATGGAAATTAAGAGTACATCTAGCTATCTGGTCTGCTTGATACGTATGATATATTGAGGTCATTAAAGATGATGTGTGACTCTACATGACTGATTGCTTAGTCAAGTTGAAGCTGTTTGAAAACAGCAACGTATACATTAGCACTGTTCCATCGTAATGTATCCTATATCTTCTTTGGCTCCTGTACCACATACATTGGGATAAACCTCTCTATTTGTTGTAATGCTGAAACTATCAATTATCTTCCAAAAGGACACCAGTAGACTGCAGTACTAATGACTCATGGATCATTGGCCAAGACAAAGACCACTGTTTTATGTAATAGCTATTGGAATTCACCCAACAAGTATTACTCACACAGCTGTGTCAGGACGTGTGTGAATGAACTGACAGGTAAGTCAGTATATCAGCCAGTTATGCAAATAAGAACATTTAACATTGTACAGTCTCAAAGTTATGTTTTTATAGGATCGGATAGCGCATAGTTTGAGGGTAAAATCAAGCACAAAATATACTGTAGTTTGTGTATTACCTTGAAAGTATTTCCCAAATTGTAAACCCTCTATGCAAGAATTAGTACATAGTGATTATCTAGTCTATGGCAAATGACGATCTTTACCATAGACCACCTACCTATAATGAATGTCATAGGCAAGCTAGCCATACAAAAAAAAATCCAAAATACCTTCTTTGCCTTACAAATAAATAGTACAACACCAAACACAAAGAAAATATCATAATTACCTATGCTTGTTGAAAAGGATTCGGGTGTCTTTGTAGATCATAGACTACATAAAAGCATGCAATGTCAATCATCAGCCTCTAAGGCCAGCAGTGTGTATTAAAAGAGGCATGGACTCACGGGACAGGGATGTAATATTACCACTCTTCAAAGTATTGGTGCCGCCTTATCTGGAATATGCATTTTAGTTGTGAACTTCAGTCCACAGAACTGATGCTCTGGGGCTAGAGAAAGTACATAGGCCAGCAATAAAACTGGTAAAGGGCATGGAAGGAAATGCTAAAAGAATGAAACTTAGTCTTGAGAAGAAATTTGTAAGGGATGTTCTGATTAATAAGTACATTAATTGCCACTACATACAGTATGGTGAAAAACTGTTTCATGTAAACCCTCCTCAAAAGACAAAGGGCATGTCCACACGGCACGGGTTTTCGGCAGGTTTTTCAGGCGGTTTGCATTTTTTCAGACCGTCTGAAAAACCGGCCGAAAATAAGCACAATTGTGCTCTATGGAAAACCCGTGCAGCAGTCCCCACTGCACGGGTTTTCCGCCCGGCGGTTTTGTTGCCGGCGGACCGGCGACAAAACATTGAACATACACAATCTTCCGTCTGGTTTCCGGACGGAACATGTGCATGTCAATGGGAGGGGGAGGGCTGTTCTTCGCTCATCGCGGAGAAAAGCCGCCCCCCCCGCGGCCGTGAGGACGGCCGCAAAACAGGACAAAGTATTTGTCCACTGCCGTGTGATCGGCCCCAAAGGGGCATTCACTCCATCTGAAGAAAAAGGGTTCAGTCTCCAGAGGTTCAGTCTTTACTATCTGTGAATCAGTAGAATAGTTGGCTTAGTAGCTGGCCACACCAGGAACAGGTAAGGGCTTCAAAAAATGCTTAGACAATTACTTTCAACAGAAGAACGTTAATATAAATGTAGCTGTATCATATACTTGAAAATATAAATGAATAAATCATACTTAACTCACCGTTATGATGATGCCAGTCTTCGCACACTGGTGAATAGAGTGGTTACCTTTTATGCTACGTGCGATCCAAAATGCTTTTGATCCTATTTATAATGATTTAAACTCTTGCCGTGAGCCCCGGCTAACAATGCAGCAGGATCCTAGGAAGCTATAGTAGCTCTTCTGTGTGTGCAGGTTACACTGGCTGGGCATGGTTCTCAGCGTGTTGTATGCCTGAGCCCGCCATTACTTTGGCTTACCAGCTTCAGCTTCTGCTCTCCGTGCACTAAACATTCGGTTTGGCTTGTACATGTGAGTTAACCACTCCGTCGACGTCCACCCACACTCTCTTGCGCGCTCCGGAATCAGCTGTCCGCGTTGTCCGGGAGCATGCACCATGTGTGGGTCTGCTGTTATTGCACTATAAAGAATCATTTTATTAAGCGCTGGAATCTTCAAGTCTAATTTCCTGGACTTACCTGTTTTTTGAGAGTATCATATTCTTGTTTCAATGTAAATCAAGTCTAAAAGTGATTTGGGATGAGGAGTAAAATATTCCTTTTAGGGCACATTGACTTATGCCTTTTACTATGTAATGTTTGTTTTCTGTCTGTGCTTATACCCTTTATATGGTAAAGTGCTGTGGAATATGTTAGAGCTATATAAGCAAAGAGAATAATAATAATTATGAATCATTATGAGTTCCATATTCTGGATCAATAGGGGAAAAAAGTTATCGAATTACCTCTACCTTCCCCTTCATTCACAATGTCACCTCACCCTTGGTTGAACTTAATGGATGTACAGTATATCTTTTTTCAGCTGTTCTTATTATGTAACCACACAGCCTCCAAGTTGTATAGAGCCATAACATAGTGACCATAGACTTCTATGGGGCCACAAGTTTCACTTGTTAGCTAACATATAGATCGAACAGAAAAATAGCTTGACATGTTCCGTTAGAAGCTGTGTTCTAGAGGTATTACTACACTATAGCAGTGTTGTACAGAGCCTCCATATGGCAGCACCTAGAGTGCCTATGTCTCCTTAGTAAAGAGCTGCAGGGGCACCATGTGTCTTCACACAAGCTCAGACTCATGTATATGTATATAAAACTTTGTATGTATATGTAGTGAGGGGCACATGTTGAGCATTGACTAAGGCAGGGTGTTAGTGTGTGTTTGAAATATGTAGAGAATGTTAAGCTGAAACATCATTTATAATATTTTAAGATTTATACTTTTTACAGCACCTGTTATTTTTACCTCCTGTTTTCACACGTGCATCACAGGTGAATTACATACTTTTTTTTTTTCAATCTGCATATTGAATCTGAAGTGATTTCTTTCTTACAATATTCTGACATTTTCTGGGGCAGTAAAACCTGTATATCGGCGTGGTATTTTCTATTATTATACCAATGTTATTCAGATCACATGCATATGTACTCTTTTTCAGGGTAATATTTGAAGGGTATAATACAATGTAGGAATACATTCTGTCAAACTTAAAGGATAGAAGTTTTTACTTTATGGTTAAAATGGAATTTTTTTCTTGAACTTACACATACTCCCAAATACTTAATTTCTTTTCTAGAGGCCTTTGGTCTTCCAGGGTTTTTCCTGTCAGTTTTTCCCTTCAGTTTACATGTACCTTTTAATAGTGTAGGAAACTGTACTGAATTGGCTTTCTTGGTAATTTCTTTGTAGGACAGACCTACACATCTAAGGCTATGTTCACACGGGTTAACTGCGGGACGTAATTATGCCCCGCAGTTACGCCGGGTGGCCGGGGCGGAAGCGGGGGGAGGGAGCGGGGGGCCGGCACCTCGCCGGCCCAAAGAGAATCATTACCAGCGGCGCGTATACGCCACTGGTAATTCACATCTGAATTATCTCCTTCCTCGGCGTATTCGCCGAGCAGGGAGAGCAGACGTAATCCACAGTTCTCTATAAGAACTGTGGATTACCGTAGTTACTGGGACGGATTCAGCCCGTAATTGGCGCACTCCGGCGCGTAATTACGGACTGAATTACGTCCCGCAGTTAGCCGTGTTAATATAGCCTAAGGCTATATAATTACGCCCCGCAGTTACGCCGTGTGGCCGGGGGCGGGGCGGGAGTGGGGGGCCGGCACCTCGCCGGCCCATAGACAATCAGTGCTAGCGGCGCGTATACGCCGCTAGAAAATGACATGTCAATTATCTCCCCCCTTGGCATATTCGCCGAGCAGGGAGAGGAGATGTAATCCATAGTTCTCTATGAGAACTGTGGATTACCGTAATGAATGGGCCGTTTTCAGCCCGTAATTTACGCACTTCGGCGCCTAATTACGGACCGAAAAACGGCCCATTTTAAGCCGTGTGAACATGGCCTAAGGGTTATAATTACCGTATATACTCGAATATAAGCCGAATTTTTCAGCACAAAAAATGTGCTGAAAAATCTCTCCTTGGCTTATACTCGAGTCGCTGTCGGCGCTCGGGCGCTGCCACAGCCCGGCACCGGCAGGGATGCTTCAGCTATATGCGACTCCTCAGGGAGCGCATATAGCTGAATCCCGAGTCAGCTGACAGCATCCGGGCACTCCTCGTAGCGCATACAGCTGACTCTATGGTCACCCGTTGGCGTCCAGGCATTGCCTTGACCCGGGCACCGGCGGGAATTGCTTCAGCTATATGCAACTCCTGGGAGCGCACACAGCTGAAGACTATTGCTGAGCAGAGAGTGAGTGATCCTTGCTCCGCTATAGGACTCCGGAAGGACGCAAGCGGAGCATCCGACACAGGCGGCATGTGTCATCACGTTGCCTACGCAGCCTGATGATATGATGCTGCCTGTGCCAGAAGACGGACCACCGGGAGAGCCTCGGAGTGGTGGGGAAAGGGGAGTACTAGTATTATTTTTTTTTTTTTTAACAAACCCTACCTATACTTGCCTATAATTGCCTATACCTGCTTAAGAAGAACATATACCTGCCTATACTGTTTATAATTGCCTACACCTACCTATGGGGGACATAGACCTGCCTATAATTGCCTATACCTGCCTATAATTGCCTATACATGCCTATGGAGGTCATTAAACTGACTATACCTGCCTATCTGGGACCTATACCTGCCCATGGGGGACATTTACCTGCCTATGGGGGACATTTACCTGCCTATACCTACCTATACCTTACTATGGGGGACATTTACCTGCCTATACCTGACTATGGGGGACATTAAACTGCCTATACCTGCCTATGTAATTTTATTGTAATCCATTTTTATTTTTGAAATTTACCAGTAGCTGGTGCATTTTCCACCCTAGGCTTATACTCGAGTATAAGTTTTCCCAGTTTTTTATGGCAAAAGTAGGTGCCTCGGCTTATATTCGGGTCAGCTTATACTCGAGTATATACAGTATCTGTCATCTTTTGTTAATGTGCTTTTATGATAGCCATGTGCTCTGTCCTGAAGAGCAAACTCTCCAAATTCTGCCCCATGTGGTGTTGTAATGCCATCTGTTCCAGTACTGCTTATACATAATCAGAGGGCTTGAAAGTAATTTACTAAAGTTGAGACACCTGTAGAAACAGTTTGCATCCAGTTTTAAACCATTATTTGCTTTCTGTGCTACAGAGCAGTTTTTCCCTGAAAAAAAAACCCTTTGGTTAAAACCAGTAATGTAGACTATTGATACGTTTAAGGTCTAAAATTCATATGATTCTTAGTTTTTAACTTACTTTTGAACCGTAGAATCATTTCACATTATCTGCGGTACTAGAACTGTATTAATGTAAAAAAATAACTGGAAAAACTGAGGTGTTCTAAAACTATTGACCAGCAGTGTATACATATAGTGGGTCAGATAATTATGACCACTAGCCAATATCCAGAGTAACTGCTGTGTGCAACCAGAAAGGAGTTAGACAGGCTGGGAGTGCCATTATAAGGTCATAGTAGGTTGTCACAGGTATCTGAAGCCATGCTGAATCCAGTGCATGGAGGCTGTGTGGAGAAGGTTTCACAGAGTGAATACCACAACCAAGGTGGGCTCAAGATGCTCAATTGGGTTCCAGTCTGTGGAAGTAGGAGGCTAGGGTAGTTCTTGGAAGTCTTGGTCATGCTCTACCAATCAACATTTCTAGCTGTTTGACAGGTTGTATTGCCTTGAAGATTTCATCTGGCCTGGGAAAGACAATTATCATGTGTGGGTGTATTTAATATGCAAGAATGGATTCATACCCAAATCTGTTGATTAGATGATTAGGTTCACAGAATACCATAAAAACATTCCCCGGACCAGAATATCTCACCACCAGTGACTGTGATCTTCCAGCAATGGTTGCAGAATGGTTGTCCTCATATGTTTTTTGTTTGACATGTCAATATTCCATTTGGTGAAGCAGAAAATGTGACTCATCAGATAAGCCAATCTTTTGCCAATTAACGGAAGTCCAATTCTGATACTGCCATGAAAATGTATGCCTTTTCTGCTGATGCAACTTCATTAGCAGAGGTGCAGTAATCATCCATCTGCTTAGGCATCAGGGTTCACTGAAATTTTTTTTTTAGATAAAGCTCTTGTAGCCCATGGCTCACTTTGGAGGTGAGCTTCTCCACCGCAGCATCAGTCCATCCTCATACAACTCCATGGCGAACGTTCACCTTTCACGGTACTCTGCAGTTTCCGCATCACTTTTTCGGAATAGTGGCATTACTCCACTTATGATACACTTTTGCCACAGCAGCACACAAACAATTTACAAACGCTGCAGTTTCAGAAATACTGCCACCCTTGGTCTGAAAGCCGTTAATCATCCCAAACCAGCTCACGACAAGTAACTTCCTTCAAGAAAGCTAGGAAGTGGTCTTAATAATATGATTTAGTGTGTTTGTATATATATATATATTTTTTTTCTTTGTAGATATGTAAATACATAGACATGTACGTAAATGTGTGTGTGTGTATATATATATATATATATATATATAACACACACACAGTCATATGAAAAAGTTTGGGCACCCCTATTAATCAATCATTTTTAGTTCTAAATATTTGGGTGTTTGCAACAGCCATTTCAATTTGATATATCTAATAACTGATGGACACAGTAATATTTCCGGTTTGAAATGAGGTTTATTGTACTAACACAAAATGTGCAATATGCATTAAACCAAATTTTGACTGGTGCAAACCCTTATCATTTTATTGATTTGAATACTCCTAACTACTTTTTACTGACTTTCTGAAGCACAACATTGGTTTTGTAACCTCACTGAGCTTTGAACTTCATAGCCAGGTGTATCCAATGATGAGTAAAGGTATTTAAGGTGGCCAATTGCAAGTTGTTCTCCTATTTGAATCTCCTGTGAAGAGTGGCATCATGGGCTCCTCAAAACAACTCTCAAATGATCTGAAAACAAAGATTGTTCAACATAGCTGTTCAGGGGAAGGATACAAAAAGTTGTCTCAGAGATTTAACCTGTCAGTTTCCACTGTGAGGAACATAGTAAGGAAATGGAAGACCACAGGGACAGTTCTTGTTAAGCCCAGAAGTGGCAGGCCAAGAAAAATATCAGAAAGGCAGAGAAGAAGAATGGTGAGAACAGTCAAGGACAATCCACAGACCACCTCCAAAGAGCTGCAGCTATCATCTTGCTACAGATGGTGTCACTGTGCATCGGTCAACAATACAGCACACTTTGCACAAGGAGAAGCTGTATGGGAGAGTGATGCGAAAGAAGCAGTTTCTGAAAGCACGCCACAACAGAGTCGTCTGAGGTATCAAAACATATTTGGACAAGCCAGCTTCATTTTGGAAGAAGGTCCGTGGGACTGATGAAACAAAGATTGAGTTGTTTGGTCATCCCAAAAAGGCGTTATGCATGGCGTCCCAAAAAACACAGCTTTCCCAAGAAAAACACTTGTACCCACTGTTTGGTGGAGGTTCCAATCATGCTTTGGGGCTGTGTGGCCAATGCCGGCACCGGGAATCTTGTTAAAGTTGAGAGTCGCATGGATTTCAACTCAGTTTTCAGCAGATTTTCAGAATAATGTACAAGGAATTCAGTGATGATTTGAAGTTACGCCGGGATGGATTTTTTCAGCAAGACAATGATCCCAAACACAGCCCCAAAATCTACTCAGGCATTCATGCAGAGGAACAATTACAATGTTCTGAATGGCCATCCCAGTCCCCAGACCTGAATTCATTGAACATCTGTGGGATACTTTGAAGCGGGCTGTCAATGCTCGGGACCATCAAACTTAACTGAACTTGAATTGTTTTGTAAAGAGGAAATGGTCAAAAATACCTTCATCGGGATCCAGGAACTGATTAAAAGCTACAGGAAGCGACTAGAGGATTTTATTTTTGCAAAAGGAGGATTACTAAATATTAATGTCACTTTTCTGTTCGGGTGCCCATAAATTTTTCATCGGTCAAATTTTGGTTTAATGCATATTGCACCATTTGGTTAGTTTCAATAAACCTCATTTCAATCCGGAAATATTACTGTGTCCATAAGTTATTAGATATATCAAATTGAAATGGCTGTTGCAAACACCCAAATATTTAGAACTAAAAATGATTAAGATTAATAGGGGTGCCCAAACTTTTGCATATGACTGTATATATATATATCCTGTTTCCCTGAAAATAAGACACCCCCGAAATTAAGACATAGTGCATTTTTAGTTATGAAATTCAGAGTTTGGCTGCTTATGCCAATGTTTGTGATGAAATCACTACAGTAATATTAATACATGTTGATGTTTTGTTCAAACACAAATGTGAATTATTGTTCACAGAGAAAAAAAAAACATCCCCTAAAAATAAGTCTTAGCTCGTCTTTAGGAGCAAAAATGAATATAAGACACTGTCTTATTTTTGGGGAAACAGGGGTATATGTACAGTTGAAACCAGAAGTTTACATCCACTATATAAAAAGACACATATGCATGTTTTTCTCACAATCTGACATGAAATCAGAACAAACCTTCCCCGTTTTAGGTCAATTAGGAACCAAAATTATTTATTTTTGCCAAATGCCAGAATAATGAGAGTGAATTATTCTTGCAAACTTCAAACGGCCTGGACATGTGCTGGCGTGAGTAGGGGGACCTTGCGTGCCATGCAGGATTTTATTTTATGACAGCATTGTGTTTTACTAATGATAATCTCTGAGACTGTGGTCCCAGCTCTATTCAAATCATTGATCAGGTACCCCCATGTTCTGGGCTGATTCCTGACTTTTCTCAGAATCATCTTTACTCCCTAGGTGAGATTTTGCCTGCAGACCCAGACCGAGGAATATTGACAGTCATCTTGTGTTTCTTCCAATTTCTAATAACTGCGCTAAAAGTTGTTGCATTCTCACCCATGTAGGCTTCTTGCCTACTGCCCTGTAGCCTGTCCCAGCCGCTCAACAATTTTGTCCCTGGTGTCCTTAGACAGCTACTTCACCATGGTGGAGAGGTTGGAGTGTGACTGATTGAGTATTTGGACAGGTATATTTTATACAGGTAACAAGTACAAACTGCAATTAATACAGGTAATGAATGCAGGATAGGAGGGCTTCTTAAAGAAAAACTAACTGGTCTGTGACAGCCAGAATTCTTGCTGGTTGGTAGGTGCTCAAATACTTATTTCATGCAATAAAATACAGATTAATTATTTAAAAATCATACAATGGGATTTTCTGTTTTTGTTTGTTTAGATTCTGACTCTCACAGTTGAAGTGTACCCACGATAGAAATTACAGACCTCTTCATTCTTTGTAGGTGGGAAAACTTGCAAAATTGTCAGTGCATCAAATACTTATGTTTTCCGACTGTATATATATTTCTGGAAAATACTTGCTTGTGGAGAGAAGAACGCTTATTCACTAGTCTGCATGTTTGTAAGAAACAGTCAAGATTGATTGGGCTCCCTCTGTGGAGGCCTTACCTACCACCGTTCACAAATGTAAAACAGCTGCCAGTTTAACAATGTAAGCCAAGTGCACAACAGGCTTGTAGACATATAGACTTCGTCATCTGAGTTTCTCCAGTCCATTCTGTACTGGGAGCCACCTTTAGGTCATATAATCACAATAAGGTATTGAAATGCTGTACATTTTTTAACTGCTAAAGGAGCAAATTCATTGTCCAGATATAATGTGTGCTTGTGCAGGGTTGTTCTGTACATTCTGTTCTCTTTTATTTTAAGTCATAATACAATTTAATTTTTATCATAGGAAATGGCTAAAATTATATTTCTTATTTCAATGATAGTGCAGTCATATATCACAGCACTGTACACAGAACTTCAATCTTCAGACTCTGCTGGCTCCTGTTTTGACCACACATATCCAACCCTCTCCTAATTCTTATTAATAATTAGATCCCTTTATGCTTCTTGCTGATGAATGTCAAATCTATGATACTAGAAACATCTGAAAACTCTAAATGTCACACAGCCAAATCATTTTGTCAGTCCTTCGATCTAAACATATTATTTATGCAAAATGGAACAACATGGCCATTTGCATAAGTACTTAAAGTGGTACTCTAGGAAATATCTGAAAACAGACATTTTTCCCCTAGTGTAACCCTAAGGATATGTCCCCATGGCAAGGGTTTTCGGCCGCTTTTTCAGCCGGTTTGCGGTTTTTCAGACCGCCTGAAAAAACGGCCCAATGGTGCTCTATGGAAAACCTGTGCAGCAATCCCCACTGCACGGGTTTTCCGCTGGGCGGTTTTGCCACCGGTGGCCCGGCGGCAAAACATTGAGCAAGCACCATCTTACGTCCGGTTTTCGGACGTAATCTGTTCTTCTCATCGCAGAGAAAAGCCTTCCCCCCCGCAGCCGTGGGGATGGGCGCAAAACAGGACAAATACCGGCCGGCAAACCGGCCGGTATTTGTCCTATGCCATGTGGATGCGCCCTAAAAGTCTGCCTATATGCTTGGGTCAAAAATATTTATAAAGTAAAATCTGCTTGTGCAATCACAGACAGTCACTTTCCTGAGAGTGTGGACAGGCAGCAAAAGTGGTTTCAGAAGACATCTATGACTCTCCTCAAGCAGCTGGGATCACATAGGTAAGGCATTGGGGCTTTATTCCAGGCAATAGTTGTATTGGGGTGTATTAAAAGGGGCATGGATGCACATGATGAGAACATCATTCTCCCATTATATAAGTTACTGGTTAGACCACACATGGAATATTGTGTACAGTTTTGGGCACCAGTTCACAGGAAAGACATTGTAGAGCTTGAACAGGTACAAAGGCGGGCAACAAAAATAATAAAAGGACTGGGTGGACTACAGTACCCAGAAAGATTAGCAAAATTAGGGTTATTTAGTTTAGAGAAAAGACGGCTTCGGGGAGACATAATAAATATGTATAAATATATGAAAGGTCAATATAGAGATCTCTCTCAAGATCTATTTATACCCAGGACTGTATCCAGAACAAGGGGGCATCCTCTACATCAAGAGTAAAGAACTTTTCTGCATAAACCTAGAAAGGGATTCTTTACTGTAAGAGCAGTGAGACTGTGGAACTCTCTGCCAGGTAAACTTGTCATGGTGAATTCATTAATAGAGTTCAAAATCCGTCTGGATGCATTTTTAGAGTACAATAATATAACAAATTAATGACTAAGACTCTGGAGAAAATTCGTTGATCCAGAGATTTATTCCGATTGCCAGATTGGAGTTGGGTAGGAATTTTTTTCCTAAAATGAGGAGAATTGGCTTCTACCTCATTGGGGTTTTGCCTTCCTCTGGATCAACATTATAGGAAAATAGGCTGAACTTGATGCACATCTGTCTTTCGGCCTTACAAACTATGTAACTATGTAATATTTTCAGCCATTGTCCTTCCCTTTGAAAAAAAAAAGATAATTTAAAAAGGAATAGTCAAAAGCAAATAACGTGCATACATTTCCCTCCACTCTTACTGAGATATCCATCCAATACTCCAGCCTTTTTACTAATCTGCCAATTTTTCTTTAATTCATGTTTTGGTAACTTTAAATAAAAGATCATAGAAATGTGTACTACAGCTTAACATGGATTGCAATATTGGCACAGATCTGAATAACAATCTTGCCATTAATCTTGTCTGGATGTCATAGGATGACTTGATTGTCCATTTATTATTTTAGGCTTACGGCCAACTTGAAACACTATCTTAGTACATGTACCAGAAAACACTTAAGAAAACTGAACAAAGATTGAACATTAAGCAGTTAAAGGGGATAATGAAAGCGATTATATTTTGTGACAACACAACAAGTAACATTGTGATGCTAGTTAATCCTGCATTACTGAAGCCCCTGGAGTGCAATTATAGAAACTGGATTGGAGCATAGATTAAGTGAGAAATAGAGTTTGATGTGGTTTGTCAGCAATGTACATGCGAGTGATGCTGGGCTAGATCCCTGCCATATATGTAAGTCTTCATTCTGCATCAAGAGAAGTTTTCCTGCAGTGAAACTTTAGAATTTGGCAAGCTTCTACACATAATCTATAACACATATTATTGGAAGCACATGGCATGTTGTAATTAACCTTCAACTTGTCTCTCCAATGAAATAGCATAGAAAATGAATTGTGATTTTCTTCAGTGAAAGATGCTAAAAAGAAGTCGAGCCAACTCACGGAACACTTTATCTCTGGATGTGATATAACATTGGCATATTGTCAATTCTAATCCAAGGGACATTGGTATAGAGTGTCTCATCTGTTTACGGTTAATATATAGACATTATCAGTATTCTGCTATGAATATGATATGGGATAGCATTCAGAGTCACAATGGATGGCAGAAAGGTACCAGTCAAATTTCTGGCTTGTGCAAGACCTGGTCTAAGAACCCTGCCATGTATTGATTGAAGAATAAAAGTGAGTTATTAACTATTGGTTTCTATGCATTCACTAACCCATGACACTAGTCTTTCCGTTCACTGGCCATAGCAACCAATCTGTCTCAGATCACAAACTCAGGGCACAGTTACCATTAACCTGAAAAAGTGCGATAAGGGTTGACAGGGGCCACATCTTCATTTTTACCTTATGACTGTATTTTAAGGGTTACCTGGTTCCAGGTAGATCAGCGAACTGCTGCATAGATCTGTTTTAACTCTGAAGACCTGGTGTATCCATTGTAATCAGGAGGTAGCCCATTCATTTTATACTGCTTTTGCAATGCTGCAGGTAACCAAGTATTGAGCTCCAAGTTTCCCCACTAATAACAGCTGATGGGGTGAATAAGTGTGGACTTTAGCATAAGATTGCATTATATGTCTGTATGTAAAACACACTACTTATTTCCAGTCTTGAATAAGGCTAGTGCTACAGGTAAAAGATTTTTTCTACATTTTCCTTTAGCTGTAGTATTAGCTGTAGTATTCCATGTTAGCCTTTGGAATGAAAGGCTTGAACCCCTCTTTGTTAGCTGATCTCCAATCTGGCCCATATAATGCCAATATGCTCCTGTAGATTTGATAGGAGAAATAGAAAAGATTTTAGTATTCTCAATGCTGCCACTGTAAATAGCCGTAAGGAGAGTATTATTCAAAATATACAGAAACATTATAAATGAATAATAATCTGTTTTGCAGTAACGAGTTCCTACCTAATCTATCCTTATCAGACTTTAAAAAGAAGAAAAAAAAAAAAGGGCCAGTGCATAAGTGACTAAATAGGTGGACTTCTCTTTCTGGGTAGAAAGAACAAATGGTCCATGTCTGTCATCAGTCTCTCTTGTTCTAGGAGGTCCCCCTGTGAAGGTTATCAATGCTGACACGGGGTGGGCCCTCAGTGAGAAGAAGAGACAGTCACTGTGTGTGTGTTTTCTCATGCTAAGCCTGTTGTATGATGACTTTTCACAACAACACTTTAGGTTTACATACTTAACAGGCCACAAGTGTTTACTGCAAAAGGAAGACATTAAATCCCGTGTGTCATCGTCACTCTGTTCAAACAAACATCAGTGCTTGGCACTTACAGGGGCTTGTGGGGAAAGTTTTTTTTTTTCTACTTTTTGTACAGAACAGATTCCACATCTAGACAAGAAGAAAAAGTCAAAACTTAACAAACTTAACCCATTTGATGCCTGAGAGGTGATTCGCTTATGTACACGTGTCTTGTGAGAATGTACATGCTCCATGTACATCTGGCAGAATTTTGACTATTACTCATTGTGGTTAGTTGACCTAAAAATGTTGTGCTTAATCCAGAATTCCTGAATGTCAAACAAATCTTAGAGTTGTCTAGAACTCTTTCTACATCACTGAAATCACTAGCATTTTCCATAAATGTCTAATTATAACCTATATATGATGTGCATTTAGAGAAGCTCGGTTTGTTCTTGGAGAAAGATAGACTTTTAACAAAGAAGACTCGTATTAAAAAAATGTCCAAGTTCATTGGCTAAAGACCTCACTTGCCCTCATTAGTAGACACTTAATTAAGTCACAATCTCTTTATTTTTCTCCCACAGCTTAAGCATGGTAAGAGGTCCTCTTATCTACAACCATTCCAAAGTAACACCCAATCACTCACCCCTCACACACTGCAAGGTGACAAATACAAGCTCTTATGTTATCTGTCCTAAATCATTATTTCCCATAGCTAGTTTACTAATCCCAGACTAAACAACCAGAGGATGATGGTTTGTACTCAGTCTGACCCAAAAAGACAGAAGAGGCTTGGTTGACACTGACAAATTTGCTGTTGGAGAATCGTTTAATTTTGGGAAAAGCTAGCAAAGGATTGTCAATACCTTCCCAATCAGTCAGATAGGGAGACTGTATAATGTAACCAATTCTCAGCCAGACGATTCTGATGTTTGGGATCTTGGTTTGCTCTTGCTGTGATTCCGAAAAAACGCCAAAAGCAGAAATGTTTGCTCAGTCTCCATAATGGACAATCACACACTTACATTAGACCATTACATTTGGCCATAGACTTTGATATTTCTTGGACATCTATGATAAAGGGTGTATCCATATTATAGAAATGGCTCAACAATCAACAACAAAAAAATCTACTTTATTGTCCCAATAATTCACATCATGTCCAATGCTTTGTTTCCATATTTGAGCCATACAATATGCCCATAGATCTCAAATCATATGTGTAAAACATTCAGTCATCTTATTTAAATTAATATGATCCTTTCTGTTCAGTGTTATTAACCCCTTAAGCCAAATGGCTGAAAAGTAGTTCATGACCAGAATTTTTTTTTAGTTTTTGCCTTTTTTACACCATTCACATTTCACACTTAATAACTTGTTAGATTAATTCTACAGGTTATTACAGTTGTGGGGATACCTAATATGTGTAGGTTTTTTTGTGTGTGTTATATATGCACAATTATTTTTTATTAAACATTTATTTTTATTTTATTTTTTTTAATTCTTTTTTTACACTTGTTTTGTTTTTTTTACTTTTTAAAAAAAATCCTATGAAGGTAGAACTGTGTTACATTATTTTACACTTAGTAATGTATTAGCACATTCATATATGCTAATACATTCTAATCAGTGTCACTGTGACATAGCCAGTGACCAGGACAACACCCAGTGTGTCCTGGTCACTGGCTTATTACACAGACAGCTCTGGGGCTACTCTAGGTTCCCAGGGCTGACTGTGTAGCCATTCCCCGGGCTCTGTCGGGTCACCGGGCGTTCCGATCACCCGACAGAGCAGAGAAACCCTTTGTTTGCGCTGCGGTGACGATCCACCGCAATCAAGGGGTTAAAGCACCGGGGTGCGGAGGTTCCCCCACTACCCGGTGCTCGCAGGAGATGCTCTGGGATCAGGGCTGTGTGGTACAGCCCCTATCTCAGAGCAGCTGCGGCACCGGGAGCCGCAAACGCCGATGTCTGCACCAGCCGACATCAAAAGTCGGCGGGCGGCCGTTAAGGAGTCAATGAATTAAAGTATCAGTCCCCAATCAGCTAAAGACATTAGCTTTAGGCTAGAGCCTTGGGCCTCTGAAAGGTTTGTTCTCCCCTGAATTCAGATCTACCATGTGTATCTGCCAGCTGACATCCATTGATGAAGCAAAGATTAACTTGACAGATAAGGTACCATGATATCACGGCCTAGAAAGTTATCTTAACCTGTTCAATGCTTTTTAATCTCTTTGTTTGTGAACTGAGAACAGCTAATACAAAAAATGAAATCAACATCTTCTATATGTTCAACTTACATCAGTAGCAATACCTTACCAATTAACTGGAACAATACAAATAAATGGTATATGATGTGGAACAAGAGGGCGACATGTCCCAATAAGCAAGTGCCATTTTTGGTCTATTTTACACCAAAAACACTTTTGATGCCATGTTCTCGATGTAAATGAACTGCTGTACATCAAATCTAGGCACATTATACTCCGGGTACGACACATTGTAATGCGTCTGAAAAGGCGCATTACATATAGTAGCAATGATACGCTATGTGCCTCCTTAAAGGAATGTGCCTATCGAGGCGCATTGCATACACTAGTGAAGATACGTTATGCGCCTCCTAGATAGGCGCATTACATATACTGCCAATGATATGCTATGCGCTGTGATTTGCGCAATGTGCCTTTTTAGCCGCAATGCACCTTTTTAGGCGCATTAAGTTTACTATACAAGGAATAAGTGATGCCAGATTTTTGAGAGGATCGGACTTTACACTGATTTAATGCGGCCAAAAACTGCCGCAGCATCGGCAATTTTCAGTCATGTCGACCCCAAAGTTTTTAAAAGTAGTTGGACAGTGACATAATTTAGCCTCCACTATGGATTTGAAACAAAGCCAGCAGTATGGGATTTAAATGTAGAGTTTCACCTTTAATGCAAGGGATCTAACAAATTTATTTCAATTATAATTTTTATACATAGGTTTGTTCATTTTTACATGTTCCAAAGCAATGGACTGGCCTGCAACATTATTATTTTATGACCAATTAAAGTGAGAAAAACTCTGGTCATGGGAACTCTCAATATGCGTCATAAAATTGTCAATGCAAGCAAAGGAGGCCATTAATAGGCTGAAAAAAAAAATCTACAGAAGCCGTAAAAGTGAAAAATCAACAATCTGGTACATTTATAAATAGAAAAAGAGTGAAGATAGCAACTAAAATGGATAAATGCAGAATTCTCTCCCTAGTAAACAAAACTCCCTTCATAACATTTAGCCAAGTCACTTTCAAGGAGGTTAGCAAATTATTGTTGACGTCTCTGATCAAGAGTTGCTTCATGAATTTAAATCTCCCGATACAAACCACTGGTTACATAAAGAACAGAAAGGCCAAATAAAACATTGCTAGAAAACACTAAAAAAGCTGTCAAACTCTAGAACAAGATTCTTTGAAGTCAAGATTCCCTTGTTCTAGAAAGATGGTAAGAAAATAGTCTGAAGAAGGTAAAATAGGGCTCATGTTCCAAACCATTCCACCTGTAAATATGGAGGAGGCCGTGTCAGAGCATGGCCATGTATGTCTGCCAATGGAACCAGCGAGAGGACTTTTCCTGATGACGCTGTCTGAGGAAGGAGGAGTTACCTTCGAAACGTCACGGTTGGGCGTACGGCGGTCCGCGTGGTGCTAACAGCATGTCAAACTCTGCACGGCTTCACTCTACTATGAAGGATTTTCTTAAAAACTAAGTGCTGAAATATATTCATAAAAGATTGCAGAGACTGCTAGTGAACTTGTCACAGGTTTTATCTATACTACATTGCATCGGTTAGATTTGTATATTTATGCCCTAAAGTGTTGCGGGCAATGGAAACTTAAGGAAAAAGTAACATAAAAGTAATTTTTTCATAATGGACTGATGTGTCTATTTGTTGCCAATGGAACTGGGACACTGAAGTGTATTGATAATATGACTGCATGATCAACTGTGATGAATTCTGAAGTGTATGGAGGTGTACTTTCTACTCAAATTCAGTAAAATGCTGCAAAAATGATAAGACTGTGATTTAAAATTTAGATGGATATTGACCTAAAACATACCACAAAAGCAACCCAGAAGATTCTTAAGCCAAGACAGTCATCTGCATTTAATATGATTGAACATACTTTTCCCTTGTTGAAGTCAAAACTGAAAGCATGCTGATCCACACAAGCAGCAATTTAAGGTGGCTGCAGTACAGGCTTTGCAAAGCATCTTAAAGGGGGAAAGCCAGGATTTCTTGATGTCCATATGTTCCAGACTTCAGGCAGATATTGTTCATAAAGGTATTAAAATAATAATGTTATTTTGGCCAGTTGGTTTTGAGCCTAGAAAATTGGACAGGCTATGTAAAAAATAGCTAAGAAGTCTACCCTTTCTTCACATGTCCATTTGTTTGAAATAAAAAAAATTTTTACAGAGACAAAATTATGAAAATCGTGTTACTATCTGAAAACTTCTGGACTCAACTATTGGTAAGGAGCATATATAAACTTTATGTAGCTATATTTCTTTTTATTATTTTTTCCTACAGTGTTTCTTAAAGCAACTGAATACCAACCTAAGCCATAAGGACCCTAAAATATATGATAAAAAGCGGTCTTATTAACAAACCAAAATATACCAAAAAGAAAAAAGAACCAGCACAAAATCATCAGAAAGTATTATTTTTAACATTTACTCTTTTAAAGGACATAATAAAAACATGGTTAGTGTAATAAAATCCCCAAAACATGAACAGCAGCAGAGCTAAAGCACATGAATACAATAAATTAATAAATAATGCCCCAAGTATAAATGCAAACAGTGTATCACTCAGTTAGTACGACCCTTCACCTATACATACGGTGGGGAAAAAAAGTATTTAGTCAGCCACTAATTGTGCAAGTTCTCCCACTTGAAAAGATTAGAGTCCTGTAATTGACATCATAGGTAGAACTCACCTATGAGAGAAAACAAATCCTGAAAATCACATTGTCTGATTTGGAAAGAATTTGCAAATTATGGTGGAAAATAAGTATTTGGTCACCTACAAACAAGCAAGATTTCTGGCTCTCACAGACCTGTAATTTCTTCTTTAAGAGGCTCCTCTGTCCTCCACTCATTACCTGTAGTAATGGCACCTGTTTGAACTTGTTATCAGTATAAAAGACACCTGTCCACAACCTCAAACAGTCACACTCCAAACTCCACTATGGTGAAGACCAAAGAGCTGTCGAGGGACACTAGAAACAAAATTGTAGCCCTGCACCAGGCTGAGAAGACTGAATCTGCAATAGGCAAACAGCTTGGTGTGAAGAAATGCTGAGTTGCATCCAAAGAACACCATACCTACTGTGAAGCATGGGGGTGGCAACATCATGCTTTGGGGCTGTTTCTCTGCAAAAGGACCAGGACGAATGATCCGTGTACATGAAAGAATTAATGGGGCCATGTATCGTGAGATTTTGAGTGCAAACCTCCTTCCATCAGCATTGAAGATGAAACGTGGCTGGGTCTTTCAGCATGACAATGATTCCAAGCACACCACTAGGGCAACAAACGAGTGACTTCATAAGAAACATTTCAAGGTCCTGTAGTAGCCTAGCCAGTCTCCAGATCTCAAGCACATAGAAAACCTTTGGAGGGAGTTCAAAGTCCGTGTTGCCCAGCGACAGCCCCAAAACATCACTGCTCTAGAGGAGATCTGCAGGGAGGAATGGGCCAACATACCAGCAACAGTGTGTGCCAACCTTGTGAAGACTTACAGAAAACGTTTGACCTCTGTCATTACCAGCAAAGGATATATAACAAAGTATTGAGATGAACTTTTGTTATTGACCAAATACTTATTTTCCACCATTATTTGCAAAAAAAATTCTTTCTAAATCAGACAATGTGATTTTCTGGATTTGTTTTTTCATTTTGTCTCACATAGTTGAGGTCTACCTATGATGTCAATTACAGGCCTCTCTCACCTTTTTAAGTGGGAGAACTTGCACAATTGGTGGCTGACTAAATACTTTTTTCCCCACTGTATATCTAGTATCTCACAAAAGTGAGTACACCCCTCACATTTTTATAAATATTGTATTTTATCTTGATATGACACCTTGATACAATGTAAAGTAGTCAGTGTAGAGCTTGTATCACAGTGTAAAATTGGTGTGCCCTTAAAATAAGTTAACATAGAGCCATCAACATCTAAACCGCTGGCAACAAAAGTGAGTACGCCCCTAGGTGAAAATGGACAAATTGTGCCCAGTTTGCCATTTTCCCTCCACTGTATCATGTGACTCGTTAGTGTTACAAGGTCTCAGTTGTGAATGGAGAGCAGTTGTTATTTCTCTCACAATCTCTCATACTGGTCAATGGAAGTTCAACGTGGCACCTTATGGCAGATAACTGTCTGAGGATCTGAAAAAAAGAATTGTTGCTCTACATAAAAATGGTCTAGGCTATAAAAGGATTGCCAACACCTTGAAACTGAGCTGCATCACGGTGGCCAAAACCATACAGCGGTTTAACAAGACAAGTTCCACTCAGAACAGGCCTCGCCATGGTCAACTAAAGAATTTGTGTGCACTGGAAGTGTGTTGAGGTATTTGGGGGCACAGCTGTACAAGTGATTACTTTACATTGTATCAAAGTATCATATCTTCAGTGTTGCCCATGAAACGATATCATACAATTTTTACAAAAATGCGAGAGGTGTACTCACTTTTGTGAGGTGCTGCATATTATATACCACACACACACACACACACACACACACGAACCAGGACAATTGCCATGCACCCAGCAATTGAATATGTGAAACAATCTGTAGATATGTCACATAGACCTTGATAATGTATATACTATATATATAGTATTTCAGTACTTCTCAAACTGTAAGATACCCTGATATTTGAGATGGCCCAACTGTTGGTGATGCATAGTAGGTTATCAAGTTTTGTTAGAAGTGATTACAGTATATTCTGCACCAGTCTTCACAGATTCCTTTTGTGTATACGAGTTCAGGAGTCAAGTTTGAAGATATCTTTGTGAACATTTTGCCACGGACAATAACCAGTAGTAATGCCAAAGCAGCTCCACATTCTGGTTGGTAAGGCTATAGTATAAACATATTGAGAGCCTATGTTGTGTTGTGTATATTATATGAATGCAATTACTAACAACAACATAAAAATATATTCTAGCCCATAATTACGCACATTTTATAAACAGCAGAACTGATAGGAAATGCTGATTATTCCACAAGTCATGATTAGGACATTAGGCTAAGGCATTGAGTTGAATGTGACCTGAAGAAAAGTATTGTTAGAGGGGTATTAGCTTTAAACATATAAAAATAAATAAAAATTATCACCAAATACATTGCTGTTCTGATTTTGCTTTATGTCAGAACTAGAGCAGTTCTTATCTTCTGAAGATTTTCTAGGCTGCTATAGAAGTGACCAGGCTAGCGACATAATTTCCTTCTGTTTCTTGTCAGCAGCACAGGAGTTTGTTTATCTTGGTTAATGACAAACTTTAACCCTTTAGAGCTATGTGTAGCTTTGTGCTCTGCTGTTAATCCCCCATCACCAATGTCCCTTCTAACAGGCTCAGCTATGAGAAGCAGAGCTGAAATGTCAGTCACTGCTGTAGGACTACCAACAGCCTGACCAGGAAGTGGGAACCTGAAACTGAATAGCAAGATGTGTGAAAAATCCCCCCTTTAAGAGTTGTGATGGAACATATTTTGCACCAGATTTTTCAATTCAATTGATGTTTTTTCTTTACTATTTATACATATTATTGTTACTAATGAAACCTTGCTGTTGTATAGTATGTCTAACCACGTAATGGCAGCTTAATTTCGTTTAATTCCATTATTCAGCAAAACACAGAAATGTAAAACATTATAACTTAACCCCTTCCCGACATAGGACGTATGCATATGCCCTAGCGGGAAGTCACTTCCCGCAAATGGACGTATGCATACGTCCTGGCGATCGCCCATGCCGTATCATCCGCGGCCGGATTGAGCTCTGGCCGCAGGTAATTAACGCTTCATTACCGCAATCTGTCCTGGTTGCGATTATGAAGCCGCAGGCAGGAGGGAGCTCCTCTTGCCTGTTCCCATCGGCTGCCGCACTGTAGTGCGGCACCGATCTCCTGCCTGATGGTCCCGGGAAGTGAACGGCACTTCTCGGGGTCATCTGTGACGTCACCATGCCCGCAAGGCATTGGGGGCATGGTGACAGGCAGTTGTCATGGCGACCAGAACACAGTACTTGTGTACTGGCCTGCCTTTTAACAGCAATCTGATGATTGCTGTTAGAAGAAAAAGTAAAAAAAAAGTGTAAAAAAGTAAAAATAAATGTTAAAAGTGAAAAAAAGTAAAACACAAACACAAAAAAATGAAAAAAAAACCACGTACACCGCCCTTTTCCCCTTTACAGACGCCAATCGCCCCAAAAAAGATCAAAAATAAATAAAGTACCCATATTTGGTATTGACACATGCATAAGGACCTGCCCTATAAATATGTCACATTAATTAACCTGCACGGTGAACACCGTAAAAAATAAAAAACAGTCACAGAATTGCGTTTTTTGATCATCCAGCAGCACATAAAATGGAATAAAAAGCGATCAAAAACTCATTTAAACTCCAAAGTTGTACCAATTAAAACGTCCATTCATCCCGCAAACAAAATGTCCTTACACAGCTCTGTATACGGAAAAATAAAAAAAAAAGTTATGGCTCTCAGAAGATAGCGATGCATAAATATTGTTTTACACAAAAAACACTTTTTTTTTTTTTTAAAGTGCTTCAAAATAAAAACAATATATAAATTGGGTATTGCCGTAATCGTATTGACCCAGAGAGTGAATCTAACTTGCCACGGATACTGCGCGATGAGCGCTGTTAAAAATAAAATTAAAAAACACTACTAGGATTGCAGTATTTTCTTCACCCTTCCTTCCAAAAAATGGATTTAAAACCGATCAAAAAGTTTTTCCTTACAAAAAATGATACCAATAAAAACTGCAACTCATCCCACAAAAAACAAGTCCCAACACAGCTCCGTACACCGAAAAATAAAAAAGTTATGGCTCTCAGACTATGGCGATGCAAAAACATATTTTCCTTTTTGAATAAAAGTGTTTTTATTGTGTAAAAGCAGTAAAAACTATACAAAAAAATACAAATTGGGTATCGTTGAGTAATACTAGCATGTCATTTATACCGCACGGTGACCGCTGTAAAAAATAAAAATAAAAAACACTACCGGGATTGCTGTATTTTGTTCAAAATGCCTCACAAAAACCTTAATAAAAAGTGATCAAAGCGTCATATGCACCCCATAATGGTACTATTAAAAACGACAACTCATCCCACAAAAAACAAGCCCATAATCAGCTCCGTGCACAGAAAAAGAAAAAAAGTTTTGGCTGTCAGAATAGGACAACATAAAAATGCAATTTCTTATAGACCTAATTCTATTGTGTAAAATTAACATAAAAAACTATATCAAATTTATATTATTGCAATTGTACCGACTCCCACAGTAAAGTTTTCCTGTCACTTATCCCGTACGGAGAACACTGTAAAAATGAAGCCCAAAAAACAATGGCGGAACTGCATTTTTTCCCCCCATTTTCATAGCCCAATACTAAAAAATACTATGGACCACCTGTACACCTAAAATGCACAGTACACCCCTAGATGAGATCCTTGAGGGGTGTTGAATCCAAAATGGGGTGACTTCTAGAAGGTTTCACCTTTTCTGGTACTTTGGGGGCTTTGCAAATGCGACATGACCCTACCAATATCTGTGCTCCAAAAGCCAAATAGCGCTCCCTCCCTTGTATGCCCTGCCATGCGCCCAAACAGCAGTTTACACCCACATGTAAGGTATTGCCGAACTTGGAAGAAATTGCTTAACAAAATTTGGGGTGCTTTTTTTACAGGATTCCTTGTAAAAATTCAACATTTTCAGCTAAATTTGCAGACTGTTGGAAAAAAATTATATTTTCCCAGCCTAACGGTAAAAAATTTTGTGAAACACCTGTGGGGTGTTAATATACTCACTACACCCCTGGATATATTCCTTAAGGGGTGTAGTCTCCAATATGGGGTCTTTTTAGGGTTGTTTATTAAGTTTTAGCCCCATAGGGTCTCCGAAAACCTGAAATGGCACCTAAATAAAATTGTAATGAAAATGAGACCCCAGAGTCCAGTAGGTGCTCCTCCTATTCTGGGGCTTGTGGTTGAGCCAAATAGCGCACTAGGGCCACATATGGGATATCTCTGAAAACAGCAGAATCTGGGGAATCAATATTAAGTTGCATTTCCCTGATCACATCTACCGAGTTCTTGTGAATAATGGCTGAAAATTGAAAATCTGCAAAAAAAAAAGTGAAATTTTAAATTTCACCTCCACTTTGCTTTAATTCCGGTGAAACACCTAATGGGTTAATAAACTTCCTAAATGCTGTTTTGAATACTTTAAGGAGTGTAGTTTCTTAGATGAGGTCATTTATGGGGGTATCAAATACAGGCCAATCAAAATCAAGTTAGAACTGGACTGGTCCCTAAAAAAAAATGTATATTGCAAATTTTCTTGAAAATGTGAAAATTACTACTAAATTTCTAAGCCCCCTAATATCATAAATAAAAAAAAGACATTTAAAAAAAGATGCCAACCTACAGTAGACATATGGTAGATGCTAGCTATAAGCTATTTTGAGTGGAATAACTATCTGTCTTGCACGCAGAAATTTTTGAAGTTTGAAAATTTTTCTCATTTTTCAAGATATTTTTCACAAATAAAAAAGGACTTTTTGGACCAAAATTTCTTACTATCTTAAAGCACAATGTGTCACGAGAAAATAATCTCTGAATCACATTGATAGGTTAAAGTGTCAAAAAGTTATTCTCACATAAAGTGATACATGGCAGATTTAAAAAATGGGGCTCTGTCAAAGAGGCCAAAACTGGCTCCGGCGGTAAGGGGTTAAAGGCTTGTTCTCACCATAGTGTTTCACAGAGCCTGCTCTTCACGACCAACTTTAGGCTCACACTTCCTGGTTAGGCTGCCAGTGGTTCTACAACAGTGACTGATGTTTTAGCTCTGTTTTTCCAACTGAGCCAACTAGAGGATTGCTATTAGAAGTGTTTAAAAAGTATGGCAGAAGGCTACAGAGCTCTAAAGGGTTCAAGATTGTCAGTAACATAGATAAATAGGCTTCTGTACTACTGATATTACACAACTGGGAGTGACGGCATCATGGCTGAATAGGGCAGCTGGAGCAAAGAGAGCAGAGAGAGATGGTCAGTGTACACATACAGGAGATAAGTTCTGTTCTAGCTCTGAAAGTAAACAAAATCAGAACAGCAATGTATTTGATAATCATCCTTACAGCTGACATCCACTTGTAACAGCAGGGAATGGAGCCAGCTGTTTAACCCTTTAAATGAATGAGAAATGGTTCAAACCATTTCCTTTTTTTGCCATTTTTACAAATAAAAAAAAATTCTAAGTTACACATAACGGTATTGATGCATCTGCAAAAGTCCAATCTATTAGAATATAAAACATCATTTATCCTGTATTCTGAAAAAAAAATGTGTTTTTTGGTCACTTCGCATCTCCTAAAAAATTTTTAAAAAGTGATCAAACAGTTGCATCTATACCAAAATGATTCCAATAGAAACTATACTGCAACCTACAAAAATGCATTCTCACTCAGGGCCATAGGTGGAAGTACAAAAAAGTTATTGGTTGCAGAAAATGGTGCTGCAGTGCAAATTTAATTGAGAATGTTTTTTTATGGTACTAAAACAAAAGAAACCCTACATATTTGGTATTGCTGGAATCTTATCAATCTGCAGAATACAGAGAACACATACTTTGTACCGAAGAGAGGACACCATGAAAACAAACCTCCCCCTCTCCACTAACATGACACAAGTGAGTTTTTTTCCCCATTTCACCTCACTTACAATGTTTTGCAGTTTCCCAGTATATTCTATGGTACGGTGAATAACACCATTAGAAAATGTATCTTGTCCTGCAAAATAAAAGCCTTCATATGTCTATTTAGGTGAAAAAATAAAAAGTTATGGCGCTTGGAAGGTGGTGAGGAAAAAAACAAAGAACCACATTTTTATGACCGGCTTTCAGGAAATGGTTAAAGTTAATCACTATGGTGAGAATACCCCTTTATGGAACCATATACCTTATTTAAAATAATGAATAAACCCCAACTACCAAGGACTGTGTTAAAACAGAAAAACTCTTCCTGTTTACTACCCGTTTACCTCGTCTGCGGCAGTCGCTCCAGTGTTGTCATTTAACTGGAACATATTAATTTTAGAATATTGACTTCTCTAGTGTCCTCCATAGGTCCCCCAGCAGTGACACCAGGTTCATGGTCTCAGCAGTCACATACCATACATGCATGCCTTGACAGCTGGGGCCTGTGATTGGTTCATGGTCATGTGAGCCATGAACGTGATGTCACTGCTGAGAGGCACCAGAGCTCCAGCGGTGACAACAGTAGAGATGAATACAGGTTAATATTTCTCTAGTCTTAATGCATACCCTGGTGGAAACATTTCAGAAAACCACTTGCACAATCCCTTTTTATTAGAAGGTTCCCTCAATGATGAGCTAAACAAGGTCCTGTTGTACAGTATAGACCTCCAGAGATCAAAGATATTCTGTTGGAGTACATGGCAGCAATTGTTCAATAGCCATGCAGCAAGCAATCCACTGTTCCCATTAAGACAAAGAGCAGGCCATGTAGCGAACCAACATGTTGGATCATCAAGAGAGCAGGAAATATATATTAGATTTGAGGTTTAGGAAGGTATTGTATACTGGATTCATCTGGAATCCACCTGCACTATAATAAGCATCGCTCCACAGATATACAATCCATCTTGTGGTATCTAGTTCAAAGCCCCACTCATCTCTTTGTTCCGAAATAATTTTTACAAGTGTCTTATGTGTGGTCTCATATATTTAACTGCAACATCTTTACAACATATTCACACCAAGGCAGAAGGGGATTGGAAACCTGTAACAGATTTGCTCTTCAGTTTTCACTCTACAGTTAGATCCATATACTGTACTTTATATTTGGACACTGACACAAATTTAGTTTTTTGTACCCGTTTACTGAAACATATTCAAGTTATAGTTCTTTAATGGACATAACGTCCAGACTTTCAGCTTTCATTTGAGGGTATCCACATTAAAATTGGATATAGGGTTTAGGAGTTTCAGCTCCTTAAAGGGGTTGTCTCACTACACTGATATCGTCCGGTTTCTTCGTTTCACTTTGAATTCGAGAGGTGGTGGTTTACTGTCGTCTACTAGTACTGCGTAGAAGCCAGGTCTGTAGCTATAGCGACCTGAGGAGCTGTTGTAGCCCATACAAGAGGGAATATCTCAGAATAGGTAGGAATCTTTTAATGGATACTTATTACAAATTGAACTGTTTTTGTAAGATCTTTAACATAAAAAGCAATCCTTGTACTGAGACAGCCCCATTAACATGTGCCCCCCTGTTTTTAAAGGGACCAAAAGTAACTGAACCAATTAAAAAATTGTAAATAAAGATGTTCATTCCTCAATACTTGGCTGAAAACCCTTTATTGGTGATGAATGCCTGAAGTCTTGAACTCATGGACATCACCAGATGCTCTTATGAAATAAGTAATACTTATCAGTTGACAGGTGCAATCAGCTAATGACACTGTTCTCGTGAGCTCTGTATGGCTCACTATAGCTAAAGTAATCTAAGAGCTGGTTGGGATGACTGCACCCATGTATCTAGTCCTGATCCATGTCAAGTCCTGCATGCACCTGGATCTAGGTGTTTGTTTGTTAGTCCAGTAAACTTGATATACCTGTAACCTGAGATCAACAATTTTCTGCTATTATTCCACCTTTCCCGCTGATCCTTTTGGGCAGGCCCGCCGTACATTGGGGTACAACCCGTACAGCTGTACCGGCCCGGAGAGATAAGGGAGGGCCCGCTTACACGCAGCGTGCCCGCTTATTCCTTTATTTATTTTATTTACACCATGTAGAGTCACTTCTCAGGCGACGCTCTGCGCGCTACATGTTTAGAGGGTCCAGGAGGTTGGGATGGTAGTTTGGGAGATGTAGCGCCGCTTTGCTGCTAAGCAGCCACTCCGCCTCCGCTTTCACAACAGCCAGCGGGTCGGTGCTGAGGGGGTGGGCCCGCTCTCCAGGCTAGCTGTCGTACTGCGATCTACTTACATGTGCCTGCGCGCGAGCTGTTGCCGGAGCGCTGTGCCTCTCCTCCTCTCTTTCTGAGGGTGTCTGGATAGCATAATAATTTGGATATCTGGCGAGGCACTTCCGCCCCGAGGCGGCGAGCTTCCACGGATTCAAACTGTTCGCATCCCGCCGCAGGGTGCCATAGAGCAGGGCCGGCGGCGACGGAGAGATGAGGAGGTCCCGTACTAGTCGTCTAACAGCGCCCGTCACAGCGCACATGTTAAGGTATATGATTTGTCACAGTTCGCAGCTCGAGCCGGCCGTGTACCTCCACCCTTGAATGGTGCCACGGCCCCAGCCATCCATCCCGTCCGCCTACAGGGGGCCCTAATACTGTGGGGGAGAGGGGGGGCCCTAATACTGTGGGGGGTGGGATGGGCTATTCCATACAGGTGGGGGGCCCCTAATACTGTTTGGGGTGAGGGTGGGGTCTATGCCTACAATGGGTGGGTCCCTAATACTGTGTAGGGGTGCTATGCCTACAAGTTTGGCGCTTAATACTGTTGGGGAGTAGGGGGTCACTATGTCCTACAGTGGGGGCCCTAAGACTGTGTGAGGGGCAGGCTTATGCCTACCAGGTGGGCCTAATCCATGAGTGGTTCAATTCTTTACAAGTTTTGCCCATCGATACTGGGGGTGCTATGCCTACAGGGCGGCCTAATACTGTCGACGGAGGGTGTTGCTAATGCCTACAGGGGGTACCCTAACACATTGTGGGTGGGGGCTAATCCTGACAGGGGGGCCCTTAATACTATGTGGTGGGTGCTATGCTTACCTGGGTGCCAAATACCTGGGGGGATTACTCTTGCCTAACAGGGGGGCCTATACTTGTGGGGGGGCTTCTATGCCCTACAGGGTGGCCCATAACTACTGTGGGGTAGGTAGTGCCTACATTGTGGCCCTAAATAAACTAGTGGGTGTGGGGCATGCCTACAAGTTGGGCCCTAATACTGGGCGGTGGTCTATCCTACAGGGGGGCCCTAATACTACGGGTGGGGCTATGGCCTACAGGGCGGCCTAATACTGTGGAGGGGGGGCAATGCCTACCTGGGGCCCTAATACTGGGAGGACTAGGTACTACAAAGGGGGCGCTAAATACTGTGGGGGGGCTATGCCCATACATGGCCCTAATACTCGGTGGGGGGGCTATGCACTACAGGGCTGCCACAATAACTGTGGTGGGTACTGACGCCAACGCAGTGTCCTAATATCTGGGTGGCGAGACTAATGCCAGAACAGGGTCCTGAGAGGGGGTGGGGGCTATGCCTACAGGGGCCCTAATACTGTGGGAGGGGGTCTTCACTGCCTACAGAGGGGGCCCTAATACTGGTGGGTGGAACCTTTGCTACAGGTGTGCCCACCAAAAGACTGGGTTGGGGAGGCGGGGAATATTCTGCCTCATAGGGGTCTCTCATCTACGGGTGTGACCTAAGATCGCCTACTAGGTAGGTCTCTAATCCTGCAGGTGGGGGGACTCTTCTGCCTACAGGGGTTCTCATAATCTGCGGTGGGGACTATTCTGCCTACACAGGGGGTCTCTACTCTATACAAGGGGGGGGGGGTGTGACTATTCGCCTACAGGTGTCCTCTAATCTATCTACAGGGTGGGGGACTCATATTCTGGCCTACCGGGATGCCCTAATCTACAGTCGTGGGACTATTCCTGCCTACAGGTGATCTCTTAAATCTACAGGTTGGGGACTATACTTCTGTCTAACAGGGATCTCTAATCTACAGGGGGGGGGGGACTATACTGCCTACAGGGGGCCCTAATTCTACAGTGCCGGGGGACAATATCTGCCTAACAGAGGGTTACTCTAATTTACATGGGGGAGGACTTTTCTGCCTACAGGGGTGCCCTAATCATACAGTCGGGGTGACTATTGTGCCTACAGCAGAGGTCCTAATCTACATGGGGGTGGGGACTATTCCGCGCCTACAATGGGGTCCCTTACTCTACAATGGGAGGGAGTGGTAGTAATCTGCTTACAAGGTATAGCCTTTTATCTATCAGAGGACCCTATTACTACCTACAGTGTGGCCTAAACTACCGCCCAGGATGGCCCTGAAGCTACCTAACACTCCCAAGCGAGCACTAGGCTACGTCGCCCGGTTATGCTTATCTACCCGCCCTTGGGCCCTCGTTATTACCGTACATACCAAACTAGGGAGACCCGATAATACCAGTGGGTTAATTCTCCCATTTGGGCCTATTATACGATCTAGGAGTATTCGTCTCATGTGGGGGAGGGCACTCAGTTGGGGAAAATAGATAAAAAAAAAAAAGTGAGGAGTCTCCGTTTTTTGTGTTGTGTAAATTACTACAGAGATCGAGTGGTGGACGAGGAAGTCATCTTGGATGGAGTCTGCACCGACCTAGAAGAAAAGGAGAAAGTGAAGCTACTCCTCAGACAAGACGTCACTCTGAGATGCCGCTAAATTATGAGTAATACTATTTTCAGAGCACATTGTGTATACTGGATATCATAGCCATTAGACGGGTAACAACATGTATGGAGGAAATATTGGTTTGGTGTAATGGATATCATCACGTACCATATGCGTATTAATCAGAGTATATGTTATGTTGGAGATAATTGTGTGGTGATGATGTGACCTATATTAGGATGCTTGTATTATTCGTTGTTTTCTTGTGATATTGGTCTTGTGTATACTGGTTTAGAGGTCAATAACATTATGGTGGAGCTATGTCAGGTATATGGTATTTATAGGTGTGCGGTATTATTTTAGAATTTATATATTATAGCTTGGCAAATATGTCTGACGGTATACCTTGCTTTGCTAGTAACATTATAACGTGAAATTTGGTATGTAATTGCTGTACTTCGTTAACAATCCGCCAGAACTCAATCCAAAAACAATGGTCCCAATGCATTTTTTTTTCTTGTGACCCCCAAAATTTATTCCTATCACCCCCAAATTTTTTGTAAATTTTTCTGGTAGGTGAGCGATGGTTGTGGGATGGGTGGGCTCCTGTCGGTGACGGCCGGGGAGTGAGAAGGTAGGAGCAGGGGTTGGCTGGCCTGGGAGTGGGGGGGAGCCCAGGAACTCTCCAGCTGTATGCGGGCCTCCAAAATTTCTGATCCGGGGCGCCCTCGGTGGAAAAAACCCATGACACAACGTTGATGATAGAGAACTGAGTTTGCCAAACAGGGACTGTGTAAGCTTTTGTTTGCCAGCTGAAGTAAAGCCACTTGTTTTTGTTTACTGTTGGTTTGTGTGGCTAAAAAGGCCTAAATTTGTAAATGTAAGCCAAGGACAAGTGTTTTATGCTACCATTTAGCTAATGGCCCACACGCCGTAAATGCTATTTTGAAGCATCCTATATGAGTAGTATGAGCAAGTACGTTACTATCAGTCATCGGGTCGATAGTCGATATCGGCAATTATCCAATAAGATATCCGAATAGGTCGATAATAGATAATCGCTGATGACCATTTAAAGTTCTATGGGTGAGAACACCAGCCTTCATTCTTACACCAAAGAGGGATATAGAAGCTGGAGATTTACGATCACAACAGTCAAAGGTATCACGTGCTCAACATCTTAGGCACAAACGCCACGTCGTTATAAATCACAGCGAAAAAAAAATCACACACCATTCACTAAATCTGTTCTTGCACCACATCATCGACCCTTTAAACCTGCATCCACCCTCAAATTGAAATGCCATAAGGCAGTATATATGAACCATCATTTTACTAAACTGGACATTGAGATAAACCTGTCCTGGTCTACAGCAAAGAGCCCCAAACCTGCATGACCCCTAGTATGTAGAAAAGTGCCGACAAAAGGATCTATCAACCACCATATGTTAGTAACAGGACATTTGACTAGATCTGACACTGTACCCCCAGGAATGACCATGAAAACCTGTGTTTGAACTCCACGCGATAAAAACAGTGCTTGGGAAAAGGAGTCTTTCAACCACCATTTTTAGGTTTCACTGGACATTTGAGCTATACCTGTCCTTGGGGGTCCATCAGCATGACCCCTAAACCTTTTGTGACGCCCGCCATAGATCACAAAGTGGCCACTATGCTATTGTTGTACAGTGACTGTCATTATAGTATAGTTTTTTGTAACTGACATTTGTTTACAGAATTTATTTAGGGAAGTTTATTCTATAGTTTTACATTATTATCATTTTGCTTTTTGTTCCTAGTGTGATAACATACAAGCATTACACCCCTCCCTGCATTTTTTTAAGGTATTATTTTACACGTGTAGGATGTGTTAATTCTTCCGCACACGCCCATAGATAATAAAAATTGACCTAATCAACGCCCAAAACACATTCTTATTTGAGAAGACATTTGCCCTCCTGTCTTCTGATCAGTGATTCAGCCAATCAATAACAATTGTTTCATTTTTCCTCCAAATCTCTCTTCAGTGATTAGGGACAGACTCCCCTGGAGATCACATGATCTGCGACCCCATAGTGAACTCCAGCCCCTCGAAATATAAGACCCTCAATTGTGCAATTTATGTCCAGCCCTGGGGACCTTCTTGACACTACTTAACCTCACAGAAAACCCCTTTTTCAAAATCTGATTTTTTTTAGAGAAATTTGAGCTCTCCGAGATGCCCCTAACTGTGAGAATCTAGTTGCTTTGTCCTTCATCCCCATACTGTTAACAACGCATTTCATACTGCCAGGCCGGAGTTTACAGTGGGTGCTGTGAGAGCCCTGTTGCTAGGCGTCCGTGCTTCATTTAATACAACTGGTAAACCAAATTCCCTTAAGATGCAGCAACGAAAACATCCGTGCTGAAGCCGAGTGCGGAATGTTGAGTAGACCTCCAGCACTTCTCAGTACACAGTCAGACCTGGGTAGATCGCTTGCCCCCTCCGAATTAGTGCTGCGACCAAATTGAGCTTACACTTGGAAATACAGGTGTTAACGCTCTTTTCCACCCAGGGTGCCCATTTACTTGTCATTCATTTATCTCATTTTACTGTAACCGTGCTGGAGGAAATAGGCCTCTGGCGTTGTTCTCTGAGCGCGCGTGCTCCATACTGCATGGTCCTCTGAATAACTACATCTGGTCACAGTCTCCTGTACCTCCCCTTTTACAAACTCAGAGGAATTTTTTAACCCAACTATTTTTACAGTCAAGTATTTTGTAGTAGTTTCCAATCTAGAAAACACATTATTTAAAAAAGGATGAATCCACCATGTCTTTGTTCTCTTTATTTACATTGATTAAATGGGTTGTTATCAATACACGGGATTTGCTAGCTATGTTAAAGTGAATCTTTGCAAAGAACAAGTCATTTTGCAATATGTGTTCCATTAACAGGTGTCCTACCTATTACTGTTTCTGACAGCACACATCACCTTGAGACCACACTTGACATTGTGAAGTAAAATGTTCTGTTAGAAACCACAATTTTATTACAATAGGACCTGTATTATAGGCTAGCAATGTCACAGCAAAAGCTCCGCAAAAAATTCAAGCATGACCCCCTCGAATCCACTTTGGACAATTGTGAATAACAAATGTCTGTTAGAAACCACATTTTTTAGAATAGGACCCGTATTGATGCTGCATTTTCAAAGCAGCATGACCCCAAAAATTATAAAAATGACTTCTCAGCCACTGTGTAAAAATTGTGGGGAGAAATGCCACATTTCTGTTCCAAAGGACCATGATTATTGCTGGCATCTCACAGCAACATGACCTCCAAAAAAAATTATAAATATGACTTCGTCAGCCACTATTACAATTGTGATGGATAAAAGCCACTTAGAAGCCACATTACTGTTCCACAAGGACCATTAATTATAAGAGCTGTATCTCACAGCAACATGCCCTCAAAAACCATTGACTAATGCGAAAACATCTAAAGATAAAAGTGAGTAAAATGGAACTACGGTGTTGTCCATGAAACCATTTCTGTCTTTTACACGTCTCCTCACAGCAAAACCAGCAAAGAACTCGTTGGGAACCGAGAATAAAATTGCAGTAAAGAAATGATCATTTTAAAACAAAGTTTTCAAGGATGTAAACATTTCTGTTTGAAGAGGAATGTGAAAGTAGACCTGCAACTAATCGTGTTGACCTCGGCAATTGTGGTCCACAACAACATCAGAGATCCATGCCTGATTCCATCTTGATGAAAGTCAACACGTGCCACATTGATCTGTGGAAAGCCGGATGTGTTTGTCTGTAATGAACATCCTCCAGCTGTGCTGAAGGTCCGCTCAGGATATGAGTCTGGCTGCTTGGCAGGCCTACACCTCTATTGCGTGGCGAGCGAGCTCGGGCCATCTCGTTACATGTTTGGATACCCAGAGTCTATTGGGTCCGTAACATACATACCAAAAGTATCGGTGTTGAGACTTGCATATAGTCTGGCACCATGATCTTAAAGCTGTCTCCTGGGTTGGATGTGTGCCCGGTATTGCATGCTTTAGTGAGGTGGTAATAAAGATTATGCCCAGAGGTCCAACACACCTTAGGCTTCTCCGACTTTGCCTTCTGCTGCTGCTGCTTACGCTACTTGGCACACTACTGCTGTCACGTCGCTGATGTTGTCCACCCTTGACATTTGATGAACTGAAGCAGAACGCACAGATTGTCCACCATTGATCAATCCAGCAATGGTCTTAGTCCATTTCCGCATTTTACTCCTCTATTTGGGTGGGGTGGAAGGAAAAGGTGCTGATTTTTGTATTGCTACCAGGGGAATCCAGGAGGGTTGGCCACCCAGTAACTGTTGTTAATTTTGATGGCCTCTAATGTGATGCGAGGATCATGTGGAGGAAATGGAGCATCCAAACTCTCATGTGAGAGATGGAGCCTTGATTTCCCAAGCCTCTGGGTCGACGTCACTATCATAACCGGATCTTCACATCTCCTCCTCCGCCTCAAATTCACGGCAAACCTCTTTCCAAGGCAGGGAACTTCGTAACGTCTGATTCAAGATAATACCTCCTCCTACCTCCCATACCTCCGCACAGCTTCACACTGCCCTTCCTTGCCTGAGGATGATGCACCCTGATCAGCTGAGCGCCGCTTGCCATTAGCCTGGACCCCCGAACCACTGCCTAATGACTAGCCGTATCAAAATTGATAAACTGTCGGGGCCTTGTGGATTTGTGACGAGAGAGAAAGCTCTGTGACCGCACTGTGGTCCGTCCTCAACTCCTCCTACGCTGCGTGACTGTTTTGTTTCCAGGAGTGTCCCATCGATCGTTCAGAACTAAGATCACCACACAATGCTCATGCTGACAAGGGCATTGTCCGCACTTACCATTTGGTGGCTTCGTTCCAAACTGGCAAGAATGGTGCATGGAGCTCTTATCACCTGCCTCACTCTCAGTGTCGTGCAACACCCCGATGTCCGCACCAGCTTCTTGCAGGCCATGTGTCACTATCATACTAGCGTAATGCATGCGCTGTGCCACACAATTGCATGAGCATGTGGAGGGTGGAATTTCCAGCGTGTATGCCCGACGTCAAGATAAGACGGTTGACATGTGTAGGTCGATCTGTAAACGTCGCGTTCAATGCTGCCCATGCGGACGAAGCAGGTGGGAACGGCGGAAGTGGCGAACTCAGACCTCGAGCCTTCCTCCAGCAGTGCAGTCCGTAGTACCCGGGTAGCTCTATTAGAAATTTCTGGACGACCAGGTTCATAACATGTGACAGTAGTCAAGGGATTTGCTCCAGCCTACGCGATCTTAGAGGGCGCCCCGCAGATTTCGCCCGTTATCGCACACCGCAACCTTGCGCTTTCACAAGTACTTGTCATCCCAGACCAGACGCGTCGGTGTCTCGTTGATGCGGGGGGGGGGTTGGGTAGGAGGGGGGAGGGGGGGAGGGGGGGTAGAGGACCGGTCACATTCAAGCTCCTTGACCCTGTGTGTGGAGGTCTCCAAGACAGATTAAATTTCAACACGGTCTGGTTTCCTACTGATGCACGTGATGCAACCAGAGGACCTTTTGGGAAAGATCCCAGCACCACCTTGCGAGTTTTTAAGATCGTGTCGCCTGAGCCTGAGAGTCCACCGTCACCTCGCCAGAGACATCTACCCAGCTCACCCAGTGAGTCTGTCATCACAGAGATATTAGCGGCCGGTTTGCCTTCTTACTCTGTCCTATGTGTCGTGTACGTAGGAAGGACTTTTCCGGCCACAGATGCAGACAACGCGCTTGACAACTTTTAGATGACAACGTCAGGCTGGTGCCATGGCAGGACGGCTTTTCGGGCAAAAGAAATGCTGCTCGGCTCATCCTGTATTCTGGGGCAGGCAGGCTATGACGGTGGACGCGAACCCATCTGTGTCCACCAGACGGAAAGGCAACATTTTCCAAAGGCCAAAATCCTTTCAATGGGGCGAGCCGACATTCAGGCTTTTGGCTTTGGTATGGTTTGGGTAAAGGTTTTCTTCTGCTCCCAAACCCTTGAAGACCACGAATAATGGTCTGCTGGATTAGCCGCTGTACCACTGCGTGCATGTCTTACACACAGGCGTCAAGAGGAGGGGTAGGATTGGGTCTCTGCGTGGTGTCTGGTGGTACTCCGTCGACCGGTTGAGGCTGATGCAGGAGGCTGTATCCTGTATCAATGACTACAGATACATGGGCAGCAGCTGAACGCTTGTTGGTGCGCGGAGGAGGATGGACAGAGACAGAGGGTGTGACAGTGGTTGGAGGGCCCGGCATCGTGTGTGCCTTTTTGGCCAATCGTAGTTTCCTCCATTCAACTCATAGCATATTCACTGCATGTGACTAACATGTTGGTGGTCGGTTAAACACCTAAGATTCTTGCTCTACTTATGCGTTTACGCAAAGGCTGCATATGACATCGCTGGTGAATCAGAGTCTTGCTCAAAGAAGTGCCCAGGCTTGAGAGGTCCTGGACCTTTTATTGTACGGCGATAAGCCGAGGAGCTGGGGTTGACGCTGACTGTGGCTGGTGCGAATCAAATCAATCGGACTCTGCGACCGTCGCCTTCTTGATCCCTTATTTGAGGCGGGACGCCGTACAGACGACTACCGCCATCTCTGCTTCCGTCTCGTCGCAGGTTATGAAGCGCACAATCGCAAGCAAATTACTGCCTGAAAATCACCACTATGGGATCCGCAATGTCTCATCATCATCATCATTCAACACAGTGACTTCGTCGTCTGACATACTGCATACCAGGAGGCTGGCGGGCTACGAAGCAAAGAGACAGCAAGGCATTGCCAACATCCCGGGTATTTTTGCCGATTGACCGGCTTCCTTCTCCTCCTCTGATGAGCATCAGTACAACTGGGCGTCAGATCAGATAAAATCATCCTCTTTGAGGGACCTCTTGATCTTTTAACATGCTTTTCTCTACCCCACACTGGTCATTTTGTCATCAAAGAGGTCCTTCAGAAAATGGATTACTCCAAAGGACATTGTGGGTACAAAACGATTTGAGCGTTGGGCCTGCCTTCGCTTCATGCTTGGTCCGAATGCCTGAGACGACATTTGTGTAGGCCGTTGACAGGGAGGACTGAGGGGAGGTAAGCACTGCAGGATGCAGGTTGCATTAACCACTGAATAATCAGATTGGCGACGCTGTTCTTTACTGAGATTCACATGGCCCTGACCCCAGCAATGACAGCCTGACGGTCCTGCAAAACCCGACAATCCGCAGGCTTGCGTGTTTTTCGCCAGCCACTGTGAATGGAGCCCCTTCTCCTCGTACCTCTAGCCTACATGTCCTACCTCCCCTCTTTGCTCGCGTAACACACCTTCATTTCGCCTCAAGTTCAGACAAAGGTAAAATATGAGAGGGTATGGAAGAGTTTATTGAACGTCTCTTATTAAAAAGACGGCTAAATCACAGATATTCTCAAATCCCTCAAATCAAAAAAAAATTGCTTGGATTTCAAATTTAACTGCAAGGTACCATCTATCCCACAAATCGGGACTTGGCAAAAGTCAAAAAACACGTATCTGAACATAGTATAACGTATAATAAAAGTGGTAATTATTTGTCACCCCTACTCTATCCTGTGGTACTACACAATTGCTGCGATTTCAAATTTAACTGCACGTGGCTCAATCAACAAACTCTGGACAGCAAAAGTGCAAAACCACGTATCCATGAAATGTATACCGTATAATAAAAGGTATTTTTGGCACCTATGCAATTCCCCTGGTGGTGACTTACACAATTGCTGGATATCAAATTTAACTTGGCACAGGTACCCTCTATCAACAAATCTGGACTGGGCAAAATTGAAAAGAACACCTAATCTGAAATGTATACTGATAATCAAAGTGGAGTTTGCACTAACAAATAGACCTGCAGTTATTAGATAAGATCTGTACTCCTAATATAAGTTTTTCAGGCTGCCCAATCCAAGTAATTATTCAACAGTAAACTGTTAATAATAAAGGCTATTGCAATGCAATGTCTCCTGCAATAGCAATATCCATGTATTCCTTTAAAGAGCTTGTCTGTGTTCGCCCGCATGCACACCCCCCCCTCCTCCCCGCTCCCCCACCGGGACATACAGCGGATATATGCACCTTTAAAATTCCTCGGCTTAACTACCTAAAATCTTCAATCTCTGATCAAACTTATTCTAAGGATCACAGCATAAAAGTCGAGCTGTCTCTCTGTGAACAAAATCGAAATAATTTTTGCTGAGTCTGTTTTGGACAGAGGCAGAAGCGGCAACTCCTAACTGCTTGAGATACAGGACACACACTGATCTGAACAGGAAACGCTGTATCTTATGTAAAACTATGTCATGTGATTTTTCCAGCCATTCCTCAACCATACACATCCCAGTCATGACGTCGCGACACAGATCTCACCATGCTCTATTCTGTAAAGCAGATTTGGCTGGCCGCCAAAATGAAATTACAGTGCCGAAAGGCGCGATATTAATAGATTATCACAGATTTTAACCTAAATTATCGCGTGATCTAAAAAATCCGATCAACGTAAATACCGTGCCGATTTCAACTTTGTCGATAATAATCACTCAACACTACAAATGAGCAATCCAATAAAAAACGAACTGCTTTTGTATTATCTCTAGATTTCTTCCTCAAAGTAGTATTTATTTCTGACACAATCATGGCAGATACACAAGAAATACCATAAAAATGTCTGACACGTTTGAGACTGAAGAGGAGGCGATAAGTTGGAGAGGAGGCTATTTACTGCATGTGTGCTGTTCACTCTAGTTATAGTTGTGAAACAGCCATTCTGTAACCCCCAAAACTACAATGAAAACAGGCGCCTCATATCTTCTTTCTGGAGAACCGAGTAGATTTACTGCGGCCCCTAAAGAGGTACAATATAGCAATGTGGCACTTAGACAAGAAAATGCTCTGCAGCCCTGATGTTCTTCATGGGGGTATTTGCATTCCTCTGGATCAACACTATAGCACAGGGGTCTGCAACCAGCTGTTGGGAAACTACAACTCCCATCATGCATTTATATAATCTATATCAGTGGGCATGATGGGTGATGTAGTTTCCCAACAACTGGAGACCGCTGCTATAGCACAAAAGGCTCAACTGAATAGTTGTCGGTCTTATTTCTGCCTTACAAAGTATGTAACAGAAGATACAGATCATTGGATAAGCTGACATGATATTTGTCTTACATTCCAGCTGATTTTGACAACATTTGCCAACAAGAATACTTTTTAGCACTGATTCATGTTCCCCCAAAAAAGATCAGATAATCAAACATTCATCTATATGTCTATGTATGTATAATATGTAATATATCTGAAGTATCGATCGATTGCCATTACAGAAGGCAAAATTAATGTAATGGAATTATTTTTTATACTTTTATAATGAACCTTATAATAATGCATCTTATTACATAACTTACAGGCTGCAGCTTCTGCTTTTTCTTAGACCTACAGTATATCAGTGACTCTAGCTTCTTTTTGACAGCTTGGAACTACCTATATAGCCAAGGACTCCATCAGGGCAATATTGGCAGTACTCCTGTCAGAGCCCCTGATTGAACTCTGTTCAAAAAAGGGTCCCAATGATCTGATACAAGAAAGGAACTGGTAATAGTTGGGGAGCCCAAATATATTACTTCACATAAAATAATTAACAAAACATCTTTATTTTTAAAACAATCCAATCAACCAGTAACTTATAACTTTTGGTGTATTTTGTCGTCGGTATTTCATCCGGAAGCATAATATTCTGGATGAATACTTTGTTTAGAAAAGATTCATTTCTCTAGAAGAGTTATATTATTACCAAATTGTGTCCTAGTGTGGTGCTGAAGGACTGCAATTAAGGTAAATAAGAGCGTCTCTATCATGCCATCGGTCACGGATAGAGCTGAAGTGACGTGTCAGGAAAGGTGAGTGTGGAGCAAATAGTATCCATCCGGAACATTATGCTTACATTCAGGATAAATAGCAGCAATTAGCCACGGCAAAACGTAATACACCGAGGTTATTCATTATTTTTATGTGAAATAATACTTTTCAATTTTAATCCAGATATAGGAACCTTATCTTAACATTAGAATGGTATTTTTAATGTATATAAAATAATGTGCTTGTTTTGCATGCAGTGTAATTCACATTTGGGAGTCTTTTTCACACTATTTTACCCGCCCTTGTTTGTCATGAAGTCTGAGCAATGTGTAACTTCTAAAATAAAAATAACCTTTATCAATCCTTTATCAAACCTTTATTTATCCACAGCGCTGCACCCCTCTACATCTCCTCCCGCATCTGTCTACCACCTATCCCGGTCCTCTCCCGCTCCGTCGAATGATCTTAGAACTATATTCCTCAGTCATCCGAACCTCCCATGCCCGCCTCCAAATTTTTCATGTTCGCCCCAATTCTCTGAAACATGCTAGCCATGCGCGATCAGGCAAACTCAAAACCCTCATAGTTTTAAGAGTGGCCCTGAAAATACGATTTTCCCCACTGGCCTACCAGATATACCCTAATTGCTAACACCCCACATCCCCGCCACTCTCTAACGCACGACATTTCTGTCACTTCCTCTACAATTCAGCACTTATCTGTATATAGATGTACTGTCAGGGCGTCAGGTCCATACCAAATTCTATATAAACCACCACCATATTTTTTTTTTTTAATTTCACATGGCTGGACCATTGTAACCTAGGCACATTCTTACCCTTCGTCACCCACCCTACAACCTAAAGATTGTATGGCTCTTGCAGTAGGCCGCTCACACCTTGTGTCTCATCTGTAAGTAGCTTTTAATTGTGTAATGTCTGTCTTTTTGTCTGTACCTACACCCTCAGAATTGTAAAGTGCTGCGGAATATGTTGGCGCTATATAAATAAAGATTATTATTATCAATATATCGATAAAATATTTGCAGTCTTAGTGGTTTTTGGAGCAGATTTGGACATTAGGGAACCGGCTATCAAGACATACTCTGAAGATCTATGCAATGAAAAACTAAAATATAGATAATCCTAAAAGTCTCAATAAATTTGTCGTTCGGTATAGTTGGACAACACTGTCCTCTAGTGGTAATTTTGCATAATGGTTTATTAAACATTTTTTTTCACTTTTGAAAATTTTAGTAGGTTAAAACAAATCAATGCTATAAAGAGCATAGAATTGAAAAATACATTAAAATATATTACAAGGACAAAAGATCTCTAAATGAATATGAATAATAGCTCAAGTATAATTTTCATGTCAGTAGAATTTGACAATGTCATTGGAAATTCTTATTTCCCGCAATTACATCATGAGAACATAACCTAACAATTAGAGTGACTGTGTGACAAAAAGCAACTGGACCAGAGGCTCTTCAAGATGACCGGTGTTGTGGAGTAATCCCAACATGAAGTGATCAGCAGCTATCAAAAGTGGTCCAAGTAAGGACAACTAGGGAACCTGCGACAGGGTCATTGGTTCTCAAGGTTAAGTGATAGATGTAGGGACCAAAGGTTATCCAGTCTAGTCTAATTCCACAACAAAGTTACTACTGCACAAACTGCCTGTAAAGTTGATGGTTTTTATACTGTTTTAAAAAACGAGTCATAGATCGCACAGTGCATTACAGCTTCTTACTGCATATATGACAGTGTAGTCTGAACCCTGAAACCAAGGTTGCAGTTGGCCGGTTCTTATGAATCATGTTTTCTTTGCATCATGCAGATGTGTAAAATTCTGTGCATTGCTTACTGGATTAAGAGATGGCATCAGGATGCATTATGGAAAGACTAATATGGCACAGGCAAGATGTGTACTGGAGCACTAGAATAGCTATACAATGTGACTGTTCGCCTAAGTCATCAAAATATAGCAAACACAGCAGCACAATCATATCAGGATGCACATACTCAAACCCTTAAATCAATGAGGCAAACTTTAAATCACAGTCAAAGGAAAAAAAGAGACCACATCAAATGCGTTCTGAAAGTATACAGTGGGGGAAAAAGTATTTAGTCAGCCACCAATTGTGCAACTTCTCCAACTTAAAAAGATGAGAGGCCTGTAGTTTACATCATAGGTAGACCTCAACTATTAGGGACAAAATGATAAAACAAATCCAGAAAATCACATTATCTGATTTGGAAAGAGTTTATTTGCAAATTATGGTGGAAAATAAGTATTTGGTCAATAACAACAGTTTATCTCAATACTTTGTTATATCTCCTTTGTTGGCAATGACAGAGGTCAAAACGTTTTCTATGAGTCTTCCAAGGTTGGCACACACTGTTGCTGGTATGTTGGCCCTTTCCCTTCCATGCAGATCTCCTTTAAGAGCGTGATGTTTTGGGGCTGTCCGCTGAGCAACACAGACTTTCAACTCCCTCCAAACGTTTTCTATGGGATTGAGATCGGGAGACTGGCTAGGCCACTCCAAGATCTTGAAATGCTTCTTATGAAGCCACTCCTTCATTGCCCTGGTGATGTGCTTGGGATTATTGCCATGCTGAAAGACCCAGCTACGTTTCATCTTCAATGCCCTTGCTAATGGAAGGTTTGCACTCAAAATCTCACGATTAGAGATGGGCGAATCGATTCTAATGAAGTGGAATTCGTTTAGAATTTCAGGAAAACTTCGATTCTGAATGAAGTCGAAGTTTGGGGTACTTCGCGTGACGAAGTGTGTTTTTGATTGATAAAAAGGCTGCGAGCACATGGCGTTACATGGGGCAAAGAGCTCTGGGAGGAAAAAGGGCATAGCCTGCATGACATGTGCAGAGATGAACCCAAAGAGACTGGCGGGATTCTGTGACGTCACCGGCACTATATAATCCGGGTGCGACGCTGGGAGCTTATCCCGCTCTCACTGTACTGTTTAGGGAAGGTGCTCCCCGGGCTGCTTTATGATATCTCTTTACTAAAGAATCATTTTTAACAGCGATTTTTGGGGGTGTCACAGCTTGTTCAGAGACTGCTTCACTAAACGTTTCTATTTCTAAATTTTGTGGGGTATTGGAACTGAAGTCCAGTGTGCGTCCAATGCAGCTGCATTACATTTTAATGCTATCTGCCCAGCACATTGAATACCAAGGGTTTCTAAGCCTGTTCCTGTTGTATTCATTTAAAGAAAAAGGTTTTTTACAATCCAAATACCATTCTTTTTTGGTTTTCTCAATTCTTTTGATCAATTTACATCCAGGGGTTAATATAAGCGTTGTTCTGCTGTTGTGGTCACTAAAAAAACCGTCTTTTTCAACCCCCAAAAAAGACATTTTTCCTGTAGCATAATTCTTTAAACCGAAGGTTAATTACAAGTTTTTTTTGTTTGGTGTACCGTACAATACAAAGCCATTGTAACACGTACCCACAAGCTGGTAGTTTTGGTTGCTCAATTTTTTGCCAATTTACATCCAGGGTTAATTAAGCGTTGTTCTGCTGTTGTGGTTACTAAAAGAAACCTCTTTTTCACCGCCAAAGAAGCAATTTTTTCCTGTAGCATAATTTATATTTTGAAGGTTAATTAAACCTGTTTGTGCTTTTACATTCAGTAAAATACAGTGTTTTTAAACACACAAAACAAGTAAATTTTCCCTGGCCATTGGTGGAGCGCCATTTCTATCCAAGGGTTACCCAAGCTGGTTACTGGGTTCATTTGGAGTCAAATTTCAGGGTGTGTATTTTATCATATGCAGATATCTTCATCAAACATTGTCGTACATTTTAGAACAAACAGTATGTCAGACAAGAGGTGGCAGGCTCTTCACCTGCCAGTGGCGTGGCACAAACATTCCTGGAGCAGGCCCAGGTCACAGCACAGCAAGGGGACAACGCAGCAGGGGGCACTCATGAAGGCCGCAACTGCCGCTGTCATCTAGCGGGTGTGTGCCAAATTTGCAACCCAAAGGGGTTTTTGATTGGTTGACTAGTCATCCACTTCCTCCCCGATGACATCTGATAACCCCCGCCAAGAGTCGGTGGGAACGCAGACACAACCTTTAGTTGGCATGGCCGGGAGCGGTCAGCGGCCCTCACCTGTCCTCAACCTGCCTCTGTCCCCTCCCGGGTTCCCCCAGCCAGAGATCACTAGTGGTCTGGGCTCAGCGCCACTATATAGCGAGGATGAACAATTTGAGGAGGGCAGTCAGCAGCTACTTGGCAGCGAAGAAATGGGCCAATATCCCCTGCTTCCCTTTCAGTAGGTGGCCAAAGTATAGATGTGGAGAGTGGCCATTGAAGGTCATGTTGTGGGGGGGTCGCCTCTGCATACCAAGCCGGGGGATGAGGACAGCAGGGGCGATGACAAATAGATGATGATGTACCGACTGCACTTGGGAGCCGTGTGAAGCAAGGGCTTCATCATGTCAGGAGAAGAGGGGGTCTCTTGCGCGCAGGCAGCAGCCGTCGCAAGTGAGTTGTGTGGCGGGTCCCAGTGGGGGGTAGCGCGTGTGAGGTTAGGAGCCAAGCGGCCACAGGGTAAAAACCCGCTTGCAGGCCAAGAAAAAGTGGGCACGGGGGGCTCGGGAAAGGAACGGCGGTGTAGTCATCAGTGGGGGGTTTGGTGGTAAAATCACTCTCGCGGTGTGCAGTTCTTTGCTAAAAAACCCAGAGAAGCGAATATGGGTTTTATGTGAATCTGGGGCAGAAAGTGAAGCGTGGCCCAGGGAAGCTAATTTTGGCCAGGGCCTGCGTCCCCCCATGCAGCTTTACCCCCTGTGGTGGGAGAAAAGTGGCTAGATGTGGGGGCCATCCGCCGCCCCAGCGCGGCCCGTGGCACGCATGCCATTGAGCCAGTCAAGGGCCCCCCACCTCTGCAGAAGGGAGTGTTTCTCTTGCCATCAACTCCCCGGGCCAGATGTTCTAAAACTCGCTACTCATGGCGCAGCAGTCGTTCGTGAGGCGATTGCAAGAGAAAAGTATGCGTCCAACCTCCTAAGGTGCAGCAGCGACCGTGTCCTGTCCAAGTTTTTGGAAAATGCAGTCCCCCCTTTCCAAATGGTGGAACCTGCAAACCCTTCAAAGAACTAATGGGTTTTGCGAGCCCAGATGGGGAGTTCCAAGCCCCTAAATTTTTTTTCCAAAAAAAGGGAGTCCGCACTTCATAAATATGTAGAACAGAAGGTGGGCCGTTCTTGAGCTTATGGTTTGTTCCCAAAGGGGCACGGCCCGGCGGGTCTGGAGCTGTAAAAACGGTCAGGGACATTATTTCCTTTACGGCCCATTGGGTGAAGTGTTTCCCGCCCAGGGACATCAAAATTGGGACAGGATCGCCCCTTTCTCCTCCCCGTTGCAAACTGCGGTCCTGCGCCAAAAGTCCCCCTCCCCCTCCTCCACCCCCACCAAATCTCAGCCTCCACAAGTACTGCTCCATCATACCCATTTTTGTAGGGGCACAGCGGTGTCACGCAGTTCTACACGGGCCCTTGCCTCGGCGAACGAAGTCACACAGAGGAGGAACTGCTCCGTGTCATGCAGCAAGAAATCGGTGTGGCTTTCTTCGCGCCATCTGCAAATCGGAATCATGGTGACGGACAATGGGAGGAACATGATGTCCGCACTGCACCGTGGAGGGATTGTCCATGCGCCCTGCATGGGCAGTATTCATCTGGTTTTTGAAAAGGTTCCTCAAGTCTTCCACCGATCTTCAGAAGATTCTGGAAATGGCCAGGAAAAATGTGCATGCACTTCATCCATTCCTACAAAGCCAGGAACACCCTCCTCGAGTTGCAGTGCAGAACGGCTTCCCCCAAAACACTCTGATATGCGATGTTTCCACCCGTTTAGAATTTTCCCGCCTGGGACATGTTGGATCCCACTGTATGAACAGAGAAAGGCCATTAACGATTTTTTGATGATCCAGGCGGACAGAGTTACTCCCCTGTGTAACTTTGATGTCAGCCAGTGGCAGCTCATTCGTGACACCTCCGTTTGTTGAGGCCATTCGTGGAGGGCGATGTTATTTGTCAGTCGCCAGAACTACGGGATGAATAACGTCATTCCACTGTTCATGTCCTGGAACAGATCCTGAAAAATCTGTCTGGGCAGGGGACTGGAGACGTGGCGACTACATCTCGCAGCCACATGAGTCCGGTGGAGACTGATATGGAGGAGGAGGAGGACATTGGTGCAGAAGCATTGTCTGGTGAAATTAGTGGATTTTCTAGCCAGGTGACAAGAGAGGGGGAAAGCAGCTGGAGGAGGTAGATGGAGATGAGGAAGACGAGGCAGATGCCCCGCAAGCACCGTGGCAGTATACAGTGGAGAGGGGGGAAGGGAGCCCTCGGAGTCACTTTTTGCAGATGGCCGCAGCATGTTGATTTGCCTGGCTAGTGACAGCCGAATAGTCAGCATCCGGCAGAGGGATGATTTCTGGCTCTCCACCCTATTGGACCCTCGCTACCGGTCCCAAAAAGGGAGCCCTTTTTCCCAGTCTTTGAGAGGGGGGACAAAAATCAAAAACTATAGGGAAATCCTCCGTAATTCAGTTGGCTGCTGCCTATGTGCGGCATCGTCCCTCCTCTGACAGGTCTGACCGGGGGGTTCTTCAGACTCACGTACTACTGCCGCGGCTGCTGGGGGAGCAGTACCAGCTCCATCAGCAGCAACCTAAGTCTGGAGTCACTGATGAGCAGCTTCCTTCACCCGTCTAGTGAGGGGGGGCAGTCGCCGCAGGGAGCAGCACCTTGAGCAGACCCTGAACCAACAGGTGGTGGCCCACTTGGACAGCACTCTGCCACCCCAGTTAGAAGATCCGCTAGACTACTGGGCAGCCAAACTGGATGTGTGGCCACGACTTGCCGAGTTTGCAGTGGAGAAGCTGTCCTGCCCAGCCAGTAGTGTGGCATCAGAGCGGGTGTTCAGTGTGGCGGGGGGCATTGTTACCCCAAGGAGAACCCGCTCGCCTCACCCAAACTGTGAGAAATGAGTCTGGGTTCAAATTACCTGCCTCAGCTACTATTCTGATGCCGCCACTCACCTGATGCCACACATCTGCTGACAGTTTCTCCATCTGCCACCAACCCTCTTTACCAGGGACTGGTATTGCCACCCACCTCCACCCTCTGTCATTGTGCCACTCTATGACCTCATGCTGCTGCTGCTGTTGTTGTTGCTGCTGCGGTCACCTCCACACTGTGTCATTGTGCCACTCTCTGACCTCATGCTGTTGCTGCTGCCACCGTCACCTCCACTCTCTGTCATTGTGCCACTCTGTGGCCTACTCCTGTTTTTGCCACCTCCAGAATGTTATTGTGCCACTCTCTGACCTCATGCTGCTGTGGCTGCTGCCGTCACCTCCACACTGTCACTGATGTTGCCACCTGAGCCCTGTTATTTTCCAGCTTTCGCTGCCATGACTATCAGACTACATTCCCGCCTCAGTTTTTTGCTCAGTTTTGCCCTCTTAAGTGCCCAGGGAATTTTATAGTGAAGCGATTCTAAGAGCGGCGGCAGTCATCTGCGTGTCATACTAAAACACAACATTGTATGAAGACCAAACCAAGCTCCCTCTGCATATTTAAGCATGGCACAACGTTCTACAGCACCCTGCAGGCTCTGTGCAGCCTGGAAATAGCTGTTTTTTAATGCGATTCGTCCCGAAGTAATTCAGACCGAAACAGATTTTGTCAGAAAATTCTGCAAAGTCACCGAATCGAATTTTTGAGAAATTCGCCCAACTCTACTCACGATACATGGCCCCATTCATTATTTCATGTACATGGATCAGTCATCCTGGTCCCTTCGCAGAGAAACAGCCCCAAACCATGATGTTGCCACCCCCATGCTTCACAGTAGGCTTCATCTGACCATATGACATTGTCCCAATACTCTTCTGGATCATCCAAATGCTCTCTAGCAAACTTCAGATGGGCCCGGACCTGTACTGGCTTAAGCAGGGGGGGACAGGTCTAGTACTACAGGATCTGAGTCCCTGGCAGCATAGTGTGTTACTGATGGTAGCCTTTGTTACGTTGGTCCAAGCTCTCTGCAGGTCATTCAAGAGGTCCCCCCGCAGGGTTCTGGGAGTTTTGCTCACCGTTCTTGGGATCTTTTTGACCTCATGGGGTGAGATTTTGCGTGGAGCCTCAGATGGAGGGAGATTAATCGGTGGTATTGTATATCTTCCATTCTCTAATAATTGCTCCCATTGCAGATTCAGTCTTTCCAGCCTGGTGCTGGGCTCCAGTTTGGTTTCTGGTGTCCTTCAACAGCTCTTTGGTCTTCACCATAGTGGAGTTTGGAGTATGACTGTTTGAGAAGTTACAGGTCTGTGAGAGCCAGAAATCTTACTGGTTTGTAGGTGACCAAATATTTATTTTCCACCATAATATGCAAATAAATTATTTCCAAATCAGACAAAGTGATTTTCGGATTTGTTTTCTCATTTTGTCTCTCATAGTTGATGTCTACCTATGATGTCAATTACAGGCCTCTCTCATCTTTTTAAGTGGGAGAACTTGCACAATTGGTGGCTGACTAAATACTTTTTTCCCCCACTGTAACTCTTTATTCCTCCATAAAACTTGCAGTGTCTTGGTTCTATCAAGCTTGAGTGTTCCCGTAAGAGAGGATGTCCTACAGGCCCACAGTATTGCTGACTGTCCTTTTCCTCAGCTCGCCTCTTGAAACCATGCAGTGCATGGCATTGTGTGTATCCGGCACCCTCTTCAGACATACATACACAGGTGCGTGGCTGCTCCTAGTGAAGGATGAGGTATAGATAGTTTGTGTCGAAACTTGGTCACCAAAGGCCCAACTAATGCAGCTGACCATTCCCTACAAACAAACAAATATATATATATATATATATATAATATAAAAATAATTGCTATGAGTAGTGCCACAGCCCGTGATCCGGGCACACATGTGCCCCGGCATGCCCCTCTGCACCCGCGGCCGCAGGCGTCCTCTCTCGTTGGACCGCGCTCCTGCTCCCGGCCGGTGCGCGTGTCCCTGCTCCTTAGGGCGGGCACGCGCGCACCGGCTCTGTCAAATTTAAAAGGCCAGCGTGCCGCTAATTGGGAATGCCTGCCGCTGACCTTATATTAAGGCTCCCCCTCTTTCTGGTCCTCGTCGATTCCATAGTGCCTTACCTATGCGAAGAAGCCTTCTAGTATTCCGGTTAGCCTTCTCTGTGTACCATTCCCGTTTGCGCACATCCTTCGACCACGAATCTTCGCTGCCTGCCCTGACGTTCTGGCCTGTCCCCGACTACGAGTTCGCCTGCCGATTCTGTACCGCGTTGCATTGATTACTACTCATATTACCGTCATCCTCTTTATCATGAATGAGGATAAATGGATCTACTTGGGCATCAGCTGCGCACCTCATCTTGATATATCTACTTATCCAATCCAGCCATATGTAATTGATTTTCCCTGGACAAACCTTATAATATAGGGAAAAAGTGTCGCCATTCAAGATGATGTGTTAGGAGCACCTGGGGTTGCAATGGACCCATTATAGGTGGAGACCAGGGCTATTTAAGGGATAGCCATTGGAGTTGGGGCTGCACTTATCAGGGTGAGGACTCCACCATATTCTGTAGGGATCTCAGCAGGGTTTTGTAAGGGCAGAATTTTTGTGGCAACCCCACGTAACAGATCCTTTTTAGAGATGGGCGAATTTCTCAAAAATGCGATTCACCAAATTTTCCAAATTTTTCTGGCAAAATTCTTTTCGACCCGAATTTATTTGCGCTGAATCGCGTTAAAAAACAGCGATTTCCTGGCTGCAGAGAGCCTGTAGGGTGTTGTAGAACTTTGTGCCAAATATGCATAGAGAGCGTGGTTTGGTCTTCATACAATGCTGTGTTTTATTATGACACGCAGATGGCAGGCGCCGGTACTAGAATCGCTTCACATTTCACTTGTCTGGGCAGTTACACGGGCAAAACTGACCAAATAACTGAAGTTGGAACGCAGCCTGACAAGGTAATATCAGTGCCAGCTGGAAAAAAACAAGCTGAGGGCCAAGATCCTACTATAGCGTCAAAGAGCCCACTCCTTTTACACCGACATCAGATGATTCCACAGATTATGACTAGAGATGGGCGAATTTCTCGAAATTCGGTTCGCTCACTTCGCCGAATTTTCCGACAAAAAATAACTTCGTTCCTAATTACTTCGGGACGAAGCACGTTAAAAAACAGCTATTTCCAGGCTGCACAGAGCCTGCAGGGTGCTGTAGAACGTTGTGCCATGCTTAAATATGCAGAGGGAGCTTGGTTTGGGCTTTATACAATTTTGTGTTTTATTTATGACACGCATATGACTGCGCCGCTCTTAGAATCGCTTCACTATAAAATTCCCTGGGCACTTAAGAGGGCAAAACTGACCAAAAAACTCAAGCGGGAATGTAGCCTGATAAAGTCATGGCAACGACAGCTAGAAAAAAACAAGCTGAGGGCTCAGGTGGCAACATCAGTGACAGAGTGTGGAGGTGATGGCGGCAGCCACAGCAGCATGAGGTCAGAGAGCGGCACAATGACATTCTGGAGTTGGCAAAAACCGGAGTAGGCCACAGGGTGGCATAATGACAGTGTGGAGTTGACGGCATCAACAGCAGCAGCAGCATGAGGTCAGACAGTGGCACAGTGACATTCTAGAGGTGGCAAAAAAAGGAGTAGGCCACAGAGTGGGACAATGACACAGTGTGTAGGTCACGGCAGAAAGCCCCCGCAGCAGCATGAGGCCAGACAGTGGCACAATGACATTATGGAGGTGGCAAATAAAGGAGTAGGCCACAGAGTGGGACAATGACACAGTGTGTGGGTTTCATGGCAGCAGCCACAGCAGCAGCATGAGGTCAGACAGTGGCACAATGAAAAAGTATGTAGGTCACGGCAGCTGCCATAGGTGCAGCATGAGGTCTGACAGTGGCCCAATGACACAGTGTGTAGGTCCCCGCAGCAGCGCATGAGGTCACCAGTGGCACAATGACATTCTGGAGGTGGCAAAAACAGGAGTAGGCCACAGAGTGGGACAATGACACAGTGTGTAGGTCACGGTAGCAGCCATAGCAGCAGCATGAGGTCAGACAGTGGCACAATGACATTCTGGAGGGGGCAAAAAAAAGGAGTAGGCCACAGAGTGGCACAATGACAGAGAGTGGAGGTGATGGCGGCAGGAGCAACAGCATGAGGTCAGAGAGTGGCACAATGACACAGTGGGGATGTCATGGCACCAGCAACAACAGCAGCATGAGGTCAGAAAAGTGACACAATGACTGTGGAGGTGGGTGGCGATACCAGTCCCGGGTAAAGAGGGTTTTGGTGGCAGATGGAGAAACTGTCAGCAGATGTGTGGCATCGGCGGGTGGCGGCATCAGAATAGTGGCGGGAGGCAGGTAGTTTGAACCCGGGACTCATTTCTCACAGTTTGGGTGAGGTGTCATGGCTGATGTAGTCTGACGCCTAAGGCATGGTGTGTGGAAATCCTGGCCGATCACGCCTGATTCATCTTGACAAAGGGCATCGTTCCAAATTTCCCGTGGACAAGGGGGTTCTCCTTGGGTAACGATGGCCCCCGCCGCACTGAACACCCGTTTCTGATGCCACACTACTGGCTGGGCAGGACAGCTTCTCCACTGCAAACTCGGCAAGTTGTGGCCAAACATCCAGTTTGACTCCCCCAGAAAGTCCAGCGGATCTTCAAAACTGGGTGTGGCAGAGTGCTGTCCAAGTAGGCCCCCAAACCTGTTAGTTCAGGGGCTGCTCCAGGGTCCTGCTGCTGCTGGCGACTGCCCTCCTCACTAGGCGGGTGAAGGAAGCTGCTCATCAGTGACTCCAGACTTAGGTTGCTGCTGATGGAGCTGGTACTGCTCCGACCCCCCACCCTTCCCCCCAGCAGCCACGGCAGTAGTTTCGTGAGCGCTGAAGATCCCTCCGGTCAGACCTGTCAGAGGAGGGACGATGCCACACATAAGCAGTGGCCAACTGACTACGGAGGATTTCCCTATAGTATTTGAGTTTGTAATCCCTCTCAATAGCGGGGGGAAAAAAGGGTCCCATTTTGGACCGGTAGCAAGGGTCCAATAGGGTGGAGAGCCAGAAGTCATCCCTCTTCTGGGTGCTGACTATTCGGCTGTCACTAGCCAGGCAAAACAGCATGCTGCGGGCCATCTGCACAAGTGACTCCGAGGGGCTCCCTGCCTCCATCTCCACTGTATACTGCCACGGTGCTTGCGGGTCATCTGCCTCGTTTTCCTCATCTCCATCTACCTCCTCCAGCTGCTCCTGCTCCTCCTCTCGTCACCTGGGTAGAAAATCGACTCATTTCACCAGACCATGCTTCTGCTCCAATGTCCTCCTCATCCTCCTCATCCTCCTCCTCCTCCATTTCAGTCCCCCCCGGACTCATGTGGCCGCGAGATGTAGTCGCCACGTCTCCAGTCCCCTGCCCGACAGATTTTTCAGCATCTGTTCCAGGGCATGAAGCAGTGGAATGAGTTATTCATCCCGTAGTCCTGGCGACTGACAAATAACGTGGCCTCCTCGAATGGCTCAAACAAACGGCAGGTGTTTATGCAAAGAAACTGCCAAATGGCTGACATCAAAGTTACACAGGGGAGTACTCCTGTCCGCTTGGATCATCAAAAAATCGTTAATGGCCTTTTCTTGTTCTACAGTCAGTCCAACATGTGCAGGCTGGAATTCCAAAAGGGTGGAAACATCGCATATCAGAGTGTGTTGGGGGAGGCCCCTTCTTTCCGCTGCAACTCGAGGAGGGTGTTCTGGCTTTGTAGGAAGGGGTGAAGTGCATGCACAGTTTTCCCGGCCATTTTCAGTATCTTCTGAAGATCGGTGGAGACATCAGGAACCTTTTCACAACCAGATTGAACATGTGCCGCCATGCAGGGCGCATGGACCATCCCTCCTCCGGTGCAGCGCGGACACCATGTTTCTCCCATTGTCCGTCACCATGGGGTTTCCCATTTGCAGTTGGCCGGAGAAAGCCACACATCGATTTCTTGCTGCATGACGCGGAGCAGTTCTCCCCCTGTGTGACTTTTTGTTTCGCCGAGGCAAAACCAGGTGTAGAAAATGCATGACCCACTGTGCCCTACACATGTGGTATGATGGAGCAGTACTTGTGGAGGCTGAGATGGTGGTGGTGGTGGGGGAGGAGGCGGACATTGGCGCAGGAGCCGCAGTTTGACAACGTGAGGAGAAAGCGCCGTCTCCTGTCCAAGTTGTTGGTGTGCCTGGGCCCGGGAAAAACATTCACCCAGTGGGCCGTAAAGGACATGTACTGGCCCTGACCGTAGTTACAGCTCCAGACGTCCGCGCTGCCGTGCACCTTGGAACAAAACCGATAAGCTCAAGGACTGGCTCACCTTCTGTTCTCATATTTTGAAGGTGGTACTTCTTTTTTGGAAAAAAAAAATTTGGTTGGAACTCTCCATCTCGGTCGGCACAAGCCTTTAAATTCTTGAACGGGGGCAAAAGTTCCCCATTTTGAAAAGGGGGGGGATGCGCACCAAAAAAATTGGGACAGGGTAAGGTCAGCTTCTGCACCTTAGGGGCAATTCTGTTGTTCTTTGCAATTTACCCCGGAACGATGCTGGCGCCCTTTTAGTGCGAGGAGCAGGGCATCGGGGCCGGGAAAATGATGGCAAAGGGGAAACCGGGTCACTTCTGCAAGAAAGGGGGTGGAGCCTTTTTATGGCCCGGCCAATGGATTCGGGCCACTGGGCGCTGCCGCTGCTGTTGTGCCGGCGGAGGATGGACCCCCCACCTCTGAGCCCCTTTTTTCCCAGGCCCCGGATGGTGACGCTGCCCTTTGTTGACGCAGGGCCGTGGTTTCCAACGGGCAGCCCCTGGCCACGTTCACTTTTGCCCCCAGATTTACATATACCCATATTCGGCTCCTCCCGGGGTCTTAGCAAAAAAATTGCCACACCGCCGGTATTGGATTTTACCCCCAAAAGCTCCGCACTGAGTGGGCTACTGCCGGGCCCCCCCGGGCCCGCTGGCCTCTGTTTCCGCTACTTTTTTTTGGCCTGCGAAGGGGTGTTTTACCCCCGGGGCGCTTGGCTCCCGGGCCTCACACTGCTGCTTTTCCTGCTGACTCACGGCCACCGACCCCTTGCTGGCTGCGCCGCTGCATTGGGCGCGCAAGTGACGCCTCTTCTCCTGACGATGATGAAAACCTTTCCTCACCCGGCTTTCCCAAATGCGGTCGCCCACATCTCATCTATTTTTGTTTTCCCTCGTCAATGCTGTCCCCATCACCGGTCTTGGTATGCAGGGGGCTGACCCCCCCACCCCAGGCCTCCCATGCCATCTAAAAAAATCTATACTTTTCCCCCGGACTGCAAAGCAGGGGATATTGGCCCCCTTTTTCCCCTGCCAAGTAGCTGCTGACGCCCTCCTCAAATTGTTCATCCCCGCTATATAGGGGCGCTGGGGCCCCGGGGCCCCCCTTTGTAGAACTTGGGTGAGGGGAACCAGGATGGGGCAAAAGGGGGTTTTTAGGACAAAGGGGAGGGCCCCTGACCCACTCCCCGGGGCCCTGCCCAAAAAAAAATGTTTTTGGGCTGCCCTTCCACCGACTTTGACTTGGGTTGTCAGATGTCATCTGGGAGGAAAATGGATGACCTAGTCAATCAATCAAGAAAAACCCTTGGGGTTTTGAACAAACACGGCCCCCTGGGTGATAGCGGCGTTGAGGCCTCACCCAGTGACCCCCGCTGGGGGGTCCCCTTTTCGTGCTGCGACCTGGGCCTGGGGGAAAGTTTTTGCCCCTGCCACTCGCAGGTGAAGAGCCCGCCAAACCCCTCTGTTGGGCATACGTTTGTTTAAAATGTACAGACACGGTTTTATGAAGATAAATTTTATATGATAAATTTTCACATCCTGGGATTTGACTCCCAAAAGAACCCAGTAACAAACTTGGTAACCCTTTTGGGTATAAATTTCGCTTCCCGAAATTTGGGGAGGAAAAAAATTTACTTTTATGTGCCCCTTTAAAAAAATTGTGTAATTTTACTGAATATAAAAGCACCAAAAAGGGTTAATTTTCCTTTTGGTATTAAAATTTTGCTACCGGGGAAATTTTTTCTGTGGCCCGGGGAAAAAACCCAAATTTCCCTTTTTTGGTACAATGCAAACAACGCTTAATTAAAACCCTGGATGTAAATTGCGGGAAAAAAATTGGCAGCCACAAACTACCCAGCTTTGTAGGTTTTTAAAAATGGGGTTTTTTTTGACGGCCCCCAAAAAAGAGAAAAAATTGTAATTAAAACCCTTTGCTTTTTGAATTATGCTACAGGAAAAATTTTATTTTTTGGCGGTGAAAAAAAAGGTTTCTTGGAGTCACCCAGCAGAAAAACAACGCTTAAATTAAAAACCCTAGATGTAAATTGCGCAAAAAAAATTTAGCAGCCCAAAAAAGAATGGAATTTTTATTGTAAAAAAGCTGTTTCTTTAAAAAGAATACAACCCGGAACCGGGGTTTTGATTCCCTTGGATATTCAATTGCTTTTGAACAGATAGCATTAAAATGTATATGCGCTGCAGTGGCCGCAACTGGACTTTAGATCCAATACCCAAAAAATCAGAAAAATTTAGAGAAGCGTCCAGACAAGCGGGAAACCCACAAAAATCTCTGTATAAAAATCTTTCTTCGTAGAGCTATTACAAGCAGCGGGAGGGCCCCTTCCCCAGTCATACAGGAGAGGAGTGTGGCTCCAGCGTCGCGCCCGGACTTATATAGTGCCGGTACGTCACAGATCCGCCGGTCTCCATTGGGTTACTCTGCACTGTCATGCAGGCTATGCCCTTTTTTCCCCCAGAGGCTTTCCCCCTGTAACCCATGTGCTCGCAGATTTTTTTCAAAAAACACACTTGTTACCCAAAGTCCCCCCAAATTTGACTTTGTTCGAACCAAGTTTTCCCGAAATTCTTAACGATTTCCACTTGTTAAATCATTCGCCCATTCAATTAGACAGAACCTGACTTTAAACGCGGATAATGCAGAGCCCCCCCAGAAAAAAGGGGGGGGAGGGTGTAGGCCGTAATTTTTCGTTGAACACTAATCTTTGCCCTTCCCTTTATTGTCAGTGTCCGCTTTCAACTGGTCAAAAATCCATTAGCATTGCTAAAGCCAAAAACAAACAGGAGTTTATCCAAAACAGAGATGACCAGTAAATGAGATATTTGCATGTCTTCTGTGTTTTGTATCCACTCCTGCTTTTGGCTACCTAATTATCAGACAATCCTGATCCTGATTGTGAGAGAGGCACAATGACAGGTTGCGAAGGTGGCAGCAACATCAGTAGGCCACAGAATGGCAAATTCACAGAGAGCGGAGGTGGCAGCAACATCACTAGACCACAGAGTGGCAAATGACAGGTTGAGAAGGTGGCAGCAACATCACTAGACCACAGAGTGGCACAATGACAGGTTGAGAAGGTGGCAGCCATACTGAAAGATCGGCCAGAATAAAGTGTATAATACAGTGTAATTTACTTGTAAAATGTGACATTCCAACACCGTAACAATGGCTAATAAGTACAAAATAGTACCTTATAGAATATGAGTAAAGTCCATATAAGTCCTTACAGTTCCAAGGATCGAAATATTTCTGATAGACGTGCAAGTCCAAAGTTTTGCAGAGAGTGATGCAGCACAGCCGTGCTGCTGGATGTTTGGAAACGCACTGATGCTACGTTTCTTCTTCAGGAATGCGTACTAGGTAAGGGGCGGGCTATGTCTAGCCGTAAACATATAACTGTTAAAAACATATTTAGAAAAGAATACATATTGCTTCTAGAAATACATTCACAGAAAACACATTAAGCTAAAGCTTTCGTTAAGTCCATTAGGTACTGGTGATTCCATAACAAATATCCAATATGCCTCATGTTTTAAAAGTTATATATTTAACGATGTTGTTTCACTTTTTTGTACCTCCTCTAATACACACCATTTCAGATCACTGACCTGATGGTTCATCTCGTGAAAATGTCTTGCTACTGTAGTTTCGCCGTATTTTTTCTCTTGTGGATTTTCTTGTTCGATACGGTTTTTAAAAGTTCTGATGGCAGATTTGTGTTCACTAATTTGTGTCTTGATTTTTCTACTCGTTTGGCCAATGTATACTTTGCCACATGGGCATTTTAATAAATATATTACTCCTTGACTTTCACACGTATAATAACCCTTGATGGATATTGGGGTGCCTTTCATATGGTGATTGATGCTTGACCCTTTCACTATTGCGGAACAATTTATACAGGATAAGCAAGAAAACGTTCCTTTTCTTTCGGTTGCTATTTTTTCTTGTTTATTTAAAATAGGTTCTCTAATATCTGATCTAATAAGATGAAATAAAGCGGGGGTTTTCCTGAAACCGCTTGCCATATTTATCAGTTTTTAAAATGTGCCAATTTTTGTTTATAATATTTTCGAACACTATTGGCATGTATGTCGTATACTGAAACAAAATTACATCTGTCTTTCTCTGTTTTTTTCTTTGAATGAAAAAATTCTTCACTTTTTTTGACAATATCTCCATTCCTGTTTTAACCAATTGGTCTCTTTTGTACCCTCGTGTCTCAAATTTTTCAATTAGACTGTACATTTGCTTTATATATTCACTATCTGTTGAACAAATTCTCCTAGCTCGTACAAATTGACCCCTAGATATACCCTTGAATGTATGAGGGGAATGATAGCTTCTCCTATGTAATACATTATTTCGGTCTGTTGGTTTTGTAAACATAATAGTTACTAGTTTCTCATTTATTTTTTCTACCTTAACATCAAAAAAATGTATGGTATTTTGGTCGGTCGTCATTTCAAATTGAATAAGAGGATGACACGAATTTAAATACACCCAAAAATCTTGTAATTCTTCCACCGAGCTAGTCCAGAGGATGAAAACATCATCCACATAACGCCACCAATTTTTTATTTTGGAAGCATAAGGAGATTGAAATATAAACACTCTTTCAAAAAAAAGTCATGAACAGATTAGCATAACTGCGTGCTACAGGGGACCCCATCAAGGTCCCCTGTAGTTGTAGATAATATTAATCATTGAATCTAAAATATTTTTTTAGTTAATACAAGATCCAGTAAGGTCATTAGGAAAATAATCTGTTCATTAGAAATTGTAGGATCCTCATTTAAAGCTTCCCTCACAGCTTTACTACCTTCTTCATAAGGGATATTAGTGAAGAGGCTTTTTATATCAAAAGTACATATGTATGTTACGTTAGTGCCATCTACTGTTTCCAATTTTTTAAGAAAATGTCCTGTATCTCTCAATGAATTATCATCCTGTTTTACCAGTCGTTGTAAATATGAATCCACATAGAGGGCTAACGGTTCAAGTAATGATTCTATCCCCGATACTATGGGGCTTCCCGGGGGATTTATTATAGATTTGTGAATTTTTGGGACAAGATAAAATATTGGCACTTTTGGATGTTGTTTACTTGTAATCGACAGGTATAACTAGATATGACTCCTATATCCCTGGCTTCTTCTAAAATACTATTAATCTCCTTTTGGAATATTATAGCGGGATCTCCTCTCACTTGTTTGTATACCGCAGTCTCACTTAGTTGGATAAGTGCTTCTTAAACGTACATTTCGGTGTCCATAATTACGGTTGCTTCACCTTTATCAGCTCTTTGTACAGTGATTTTTTTTTTTTTTATCTCCTGTACCGCATTACGTTCTTCTTTACCTAAATTATTTTTTGGATGTTTTTTAATAGACTTCCATTTTTCTGTGACCTAGTCAATGACAATTTTTTCAAAAATTTCTAAGGCTTTTGAATCAACAGTGGGATCGAACTGACTTTTTAAAATGTATTACTTCTACCCATCTCATTTTTAGGTCTTTCTTTTTTATTATCCATAAAACATTTTAACTCTGATGTTTCTACATAATTTATAAAAATCTTGGATAAATGTGAAGATTTGACTTTGTTGAGTAGGGACAAATATTTAAGCCTTTATTTAACCCCTTAACGACCTAGCATACGTCCAGGTCGTTTGGAGGTTCACGCACCTGGACGTATGCATACATCCTGAGGATCGCGCAAGCTCTAAAGCAGAGTTTGCGTGATCGGCGCGGTATGTCAGCTGTATATTACAGCTGACATCCCGCAGCGTCGGCCCTGACCCCAGATCGCTCCGGGGGTGGGGGTGGGGGGGTGGGTGGGGGTGGGGCATTAAACCCCTTAAAAGGTTTTGCCACGATGTAATGTTGACGTGGGATCCTCCAAAATGGGTTTTTAATCACTTTTCTAAATATATGTGATTACAAAAAGTGCAGTATGAGAGAGCTACAGATACGACCTGACACCAGCTGCTGGCCGGGCTTGCGCACAGAAAGCTTCTTATCTGAGGAGATTGAGCTGCAGAAGTTTTCAAGGCACCGGGTAGAAATAGGTTTTCTTTTGTATACAGAATAAACTAGTTGTAGTGTAATTATCTGAGTAGATCCCTGCTTTATCTGATGACAGAGAACATGAAGAAGCTTTCAAGCTGCTGTGGAGAAAGCTGTTGTCTTTTGTATACAGAATCCACAAGTTGTAGTTTGATTATTTCAGTGAACATTTCACACGATCCCTTATGCAGCTCTGTTCTCTGGCTGTCTGTCTCTCTCTCAGCTCCGTGGCTTGTTTACATTTGCTTCTTAGCAGATAAGGCACGTCCTGGCAAAACCCCTTTAATTATCGGGTCGCAATAACTAAGGGAGACGCAGCGCACGATCGTGCGGCTGCTGTGTGCTGACGGACAGCACGGAAGGCAGAGAATGCCTTCCGGGTTGTCTGTGACGTCACGATGCCCGGCCGTGCCCTGTGGGCATGGCCCGGCATCGTGACTGACAGTTACCATAGGAACCAGTGCACAGCAACAAGCTGTGTAGTGATTCCTATTGAATGAGAGATCTAAAGATCACTCATTCAAATCCCCTATGGGGAAAAGTTAAAAAAAAAAAAATAATAATTAGAAAAAGTTAAAAAATAAGTAAAACAAACAGGAAAACTAAAATAAAAAACACGTACACCACCCTTTTCTCCTTTACAAACGCCAATCGCCCCCAAAAAGATCAAAAATAAAGTACCCATATATCACAGAATTAAGATTTTTGTTCATCCCGCAGCACATAAAATGGAATGAAAGCGATCAAAAACTCCTATAAACGCCAACGTTGTACCAATTAAAACGTCAGTTCATCCCGCAAAAAAAAAAAAGTCCTTACACAGCTCTGTATACGGAAAAATAAAAAAGTTATGGCTCTCAGAAAATAGCAATGCATAAATATTCTTTTACACACTAAAAACAATTTTTTATTATTTTTTTTAAAGTGCTTCAACATAAAAAAAAAACAACTATATAAATTGGGTATCGCCATAATCATATCGACCCACAGAGTAAAGCTAACTTATTACGGATACTGCACGGTGAGCGCTGATAAAAATAAAAAACACTACTAGGATTGCAGTATTTTCTTCACTCTGCCTTCCAAAAAACGGATTTAAAACTGATCAAAAAGTCTTGTCCCACCAAAAATGATGAACAATAAAAAGAAAACAGAAAACGCTCACCGTTACGACTAAGGGCCATTTATCTGGCCTGAAACGTGTCAACGAAATGTAGTGTTTTTGTGATTTTAAAACCCCTTTTATTTTTGTCCAATAAAGTGCATTTTTTCAACTTACTAATTTTTTCTAATTTACCCTGAGCACGAGTGCTGAAATTCCTTGTTCATACCCCCAAAAATGATACCAATAAAAATGTCAACTCATCCCGCATAAAACAAGCCTGTACACAGCTTCGTACACAGAAAAATAAAAAAGTTATGGCTCTCAGACTATGGCGATGCAAAAATGTGTTTTCCTGTTTGAATAAAAGTGTTTTTATTGTGTAAAAACAGTAAAAAATAAAAGAAATATACTAATTGGGTATTGCTGTGATCGTATCGTCCTGCTGAGTAAAGCTAGCATGTCATATCTAACGCAGAGTTACCGCTATAAAAAATAAAAATAAAAAATACTACCAGGATTGCTGTATTTTGTTCAAAACGCCTCACAAAAACCTTGATAAAAAGTGAACAAAATGTCGTATGCACCCAATAATGGTACCAATAAAAGCACCAATTCACCCCACAAAAAACAAGGCCCTACACAGCTCTGCACACAGATAAAATAAAAAAGTTATGACTGTCAGAATAGACAACAAAAAACGCAATTTTTTATAGACCTATTTCTATTGTGTAAAAGTAATAAAACATAAAGAAACTATATAAAATGTATACCATTGCAATTGTACCACCCCCATAGTAAAGTTATCACATCATTTACACTGCACGGTGAACGCTGTAAAATTGAAGCCCAAAAAACAAATGGCGGAACTGCGCCCCGCCCCCCCACCCGGCCCTGTTGCCCAAAAGGTCCTATATGCCTAAATAAAAATGGCGATGGAACACCTGTTCTGGTTCTTTGGTGGCTTTGCAAATGCGACATGGCCCCACCAAAATCTGCGTTCCAAAAACTAAATAGCGCTCCCTCCCTTGTACACCCTGCCATGCGCCAAACAGCAGTTTTACACTCACATGTAAGGTATTGCCGAACTTGGAAGAAATTGCTTGACAAAGTTTATTTTTTTTTTCCAGGATTCCTTGTAAATATGAAACATTTTAATCTAAAATTGCAGATTATCGGAAAAAAATTCTCTTTTAATTTTCACAGCCTAATGCTAAAAAAAATTTGTGAATCACCTGTGGGGTCGATATACTCACTACACACCTGTATATATACCTTAAGGGGTGTAGTTTCCAATATGGGGTCTTTTTAGGGGTGTTTATTAAGTTTTAGCACCTTAGGGCATCCTCAAACCTGAAATGGCGCCTAAATAAAATCGCATTGAAAATGAGACCCCAGAGTCCAGTAGGTGCTCCTCCTATTCTGGGGCTTATGGTTGAGCCAAATAATGCACTAGGGCCACATATGGGATATCTCTAAAAACGGCAGACCTGGGGGAAATGATATTAAGTTGCATTTACCTTGTCACATTTACCGTATTCCAGTGAATAATGGATAAATATTGAAAATCTGCAAAAAGTGAAATTTTGAAATTTCACCTCCACTTTGCTTTAAATTTCTGTGAAATACCTAAAGGGTTATCAAACTTCCTAAACACTGTTGTAAATACTTTAAGGGGTCTAGTTTCTTAGAAGGCATCATTTATGGTGGTATCTAACATACAGGCCCCTCAAAGCCACGTCAGAACTGGAGTTGTCCCTAAAAAAATGTATATTGCAAATTTTCTTGAAAATGTGAGAAATTACTACTAAGTTTCTAAGCCCTCTAATGTCATAAAATTTAAAAAATGATGCCAACCTATAGTGGACATATGGTAGATGTTAGTTAAACTATTTTGTGGTGAATAATTATCTGTGTTGCACGCAGAAATTTTGGAACTTTCAAAATCACAAATTTTTCCAAATTTTCAAGAAATTTGATATTTTTCACAAACAAACAAAGGTTGTATGGGTAAAAATTTCTTACTAACTTAAAGCACAATATGTCACGAGAAAACAATCTCTGAATCACATGGATAGGTAAAAGTGTCAAAAAGTTATTCTCACATAAAGGGACATGTCCGATTTCAAAAATAGGGCTGTGTCAGTAAGGCCAAAACTGGCAGGGTCCTTAAGGGGTTAATAATGTTGTCTGTGCAGGTGTAAGTTCAACTGACGATATATTCACAATCAAGTTATTTAACTCTTCTTTTTTTTGTTTTTCAATGTCGGTCGATTGCCTTTTTTTCCTGTGGTCTTGTTCTGTGGTCCGGTTCCCGAATCTGTATTGTCCTGAGTGGTATTCTCGTCTAAATAACAGTTTGTTGTATCTTTGGTGTTCTTTGCAGATCGCAATTGCATGCGGTTTCTTTGATTAGAACTATCAGAATCTACTGAAGAACTTTCTTCGTTCACATCTGTGCGGTTTCTCAAGAATCTTTGTCGATTTTTTGTGCGATCTTCAGCTCAAGAATATACTTTATTATTCAAATAGTCCCGAGTGTCCCGCTCAAATTTCTTAAGTTTTATTTGTAATAGCTGGGTCTGCATCTTTTCAATGTTGTTTTTTAATTCAACGTGTGCTGCACTATACAGATCGGCTGTAGTCCATTTTTTAAACTTTTCATCCAGTGTAAAGATTTCACTTTTAACATTCGAGATTGCCTGTTGCAGGTGTTGTAATGTTAGCAACATTAAATCTAATGAATAGCGATTAGAGATTGCAAACCACCGTTCTTTGAAGATGGCGTCTTCTTTTAGCAGTAAGGGTTGTAATGGGCTACGTAAGCCTCTTGGTATACATGATACCTTGACATAGTCGGTCAGAGTCGATGCGTGCATAGTTAAGGTCACCTCTCATTTTTTCAATATTTCTAGTTTTTTAGGATAGTTTATTTCGGAATCTTCTTTAGCTTTTTCGAGACTAAAGCCTGCTTGTTCAGCTTGTTTTAATAGGCTCTCATTGTGCTTCTGTGAATACGTACATCTCTGAGAAGGTGGCAGCAACATCAGTAGGCCACAGAGTGGCACAATGACACAGTGTGGACGTGGGTGGCAATACCAGTCCCTGTTAAAGATGGTGGGTGGCAGATGGAGCAGCTGGCAGATGTGTGGCATCAGGCGGGTGGCAGCATCAGAATAGTAGCTGAAGGCAGGTGTTTGAATCCAGACTCATTTCTCAAAGTTTTGGTGAGGCGTCAGGGCTGATCTAAATCTGATGCATAAGGCATTGGTGTGTGGAAATCCGGGCCCCAATCCAACGTCTAAATTCATCTTGACAAAGGTAAGTATCCACTTTCGGTGGACAAGCTAAAGTTCTCCTGGGGTAACTATGGCCCCCGCCCACACTGAACACCCGCTCTGATGCCACCTACTGGCCCGGGGAGGACAGCTTTCTCCACCTGCAAACTCGGCAAGTAGCCCCACACACACCAGTTTTGGCTGCCCAGTAGACCAGCGGATCTTTTTACCATGGATGGCAGAGTGCCCGCCAAGTAGGCCACCACCAGTCTGGTCAGGGTCTGCCTCCAATGTCCTGCTGCTGCGTGCTGTTGATATTCTCCTCACTAGAGGTGAAGGAAGCTGCTCATCAACGACTTCAGAATTAGGCTGCTGCTGATGGAGCTGCTTCTGCCCCTCCCCCCCCCCCCCACCCACCCCCCTCAGAAGCCGTGGCAATGGTACGTGAGCGATGAGGAAACCCCCGGGCCAAAACCTGCCAAGGAAAGGACGATGGCAAAACCCCAAGGCAGCGGCCAACCCGACTACTAGGATTTCTCTATATACGTGAGTTTTCTCCTCCCTCTTGGGCAGGGGGAAAAAAGGCTCCCATTTTGGACCAGTAGCGAGGGTCCAAGATGGGTTTGGAGAGCCAGAAGGCATCCCTCTGCCGAATGGTGACTATTCGGCTGTTACTAGCCTGGCAATCAGCATGCTGCGGGACATCTGCACAAGTGACTCTGAGGGACTTCCTGTCTCCATCTCCACTGTATACTGTCATGGTGTGTCTGGGTCATCTGCCCCGTTTTCCTCATCTCCCTCTACCTCCTCCGCCTGCTCCTCCTCTCCTCTCACCTGAGTAGAAAAACCACTCATTTCGCCAGACACTGTTTGTGCTGCAATGTCGTCCTCCTCCTCCAGATCAGCCCCCCCGGACTCACGTGGCCATGAAATGTAGTCGCCATGTCTCCAGTCCCCTGACCAGACCTGCAGCATCTGTTCCAGGATATGAAGCAGTGGAATACGAAAATTCACCCCGTATCCTGGGGACTGACAAATAACGGGGCCCCTCCTCAAAGGCCGGGGCAAAAGGCAGGTGTCTCGCATGACTGCCACTGGCTGACAAAAAATTTACGGGGGGGAGTACTCCTGTCTGTTTGGATCATAAAAAAATCGTTAATGGCCTCTCTCTTCAAGTCTTCCAATATATGGGGGCGGGAATAACAACGGGTAAAACATGGGCATATCAGTCTATGTTGGGGGTAGGCTGTTCGGGCCACGCAGCTAATGAAAGTGTCTTGGCTTCGTAAAGGGATGAAGTGCATGCATATTTTCCGGGCCTTTTTTACAATGCCCTTTAAATGGGGAAGACTTCAGGAACCTTTTGAAAACCCAATTTAAAACATTTTCGCCAGCGGGGGCAGGGTCACCCCCTCGTCAGCGCGGACACCATTTCCTTCCATTATCTGTCACCATGGTTTTGATTTCATTTCCGCGGAAAAAAGGCACCCCATTATTTCGTTGCATGACGAAAGAAATTCCTCCCCGGTTTGACTTCTTTCACACAGGAAAACGAATGTAGAACTGCGTGACACCGCTGTCCCCTGCAAAATTGGGGTATGATGGACAGCACTTGTGGGCCGAGGTGGAGAGGATGGGACATTGGCGTAGGAACACAGTTTGACAACGGGAGGAGAAAGCGACGTCTCCTGCCCAAAGTTGTTTGGGGGGCGGGGGCAGGAACAAAATTTTAAACCCAGGGGGGCCAAAAGACAATACTTTCCTGACGGTATTACAGCTCCACCCGTCCCGCTGCCGGGACCTTGGAAACACCCCAATAGGGTAAAGGCGGCCCACTTCGTTCTACATATTTTGGGGATGGCTGGGACTGTCTTTTTTCGAAAAAAAATTTGGGTTGGGGCTTCCCCCTCGGGTAAGCCATTAGTTCTCTGAAAAAGTGCAAGTCCACCCTTTGAAAGGGAGGGATTCGTACCTACAACTTTGGGCAGGAGCACGGGCGCACTGGGGCCTTAGGATTTTTGGAAAATACGCCTCTCTTGGCAATTGCCTCGGTGAACAACTGCTGGCGCCAGAGTGGGAGGGCAGGAGCATCTGGACCGGGGGATGATGGGGAAAAACCCAAAAAGCTCCCTTCGGCAGAGTGGTGGAACCTTACTGGCGAAATGGAAATCTTTCCACTGGGGGCTGCTGCTGTTGCAGATGGACCCACCAAAATTTTTTCATTTCCCCAGGCCCTTGGATGGGGACGCGCATGTGTTGACACAGGGCCTGGCCAACTTTTGCTCCATGAACGCTTCACTTTCTGCCCACAGATTTTACATATACAATGTTTTCGGCTTCCTTCTTGGAAAAACTGCCACACTGCCGAGTAGGTGATTTTAAAACCCCCAACGCTTCGCACGACTGACTACACCCGCCGCGCCTAAGTGACCCCTTGCCCCCCTTTCCTTGGGCCTCGAAGCAGGGTTTTTTTACCACATCCTTTTACTCCCCACCCCGCACTGCTGCCACCTCTACTCAACTTGCTTGACTACCAACTTTCTGGCTGGCCGCTGCCGAGCGCAAGCTGCACCCCCCCTTTCTCCCGAAGATGAAGAAGAAGCACTTGCTTCACCCGCTCCCAAGTCGACGGGTACACATGGTTTGCCCGTCACTGCTATCCTCTTCAAAAGGGCTCAAAATGGAGCCTGACTGCTTGCAAAAAACCCCCCTGCCACTCTCCACATCAAAACTTCTGCCTACAGCAAAAAGCAGCGGATGTCTGCCCCCCCCTTTCCTTGCCAATACCTCGACTGTCCTCAAAGTTTTGTCCCCCCGCGTAAAGGGCCTGAGCCCAGACCCATAGTAATTTTAATGAGGGATCGAACAGGACAGAGGGGGGTTGAGGGCAGGGGGGAGGGCCGCTGACCTTTCCTGGCCATGCAACTAAGGGTTGTATCTGACAAACCCCCCGACTCTTTGGGGTGTTGTCAGATTTTTTCGGGGGGAAGTTATGACCAGTAAACCAAATCAAAACCCTTGGTTGGGGGGGTAAACCACCGCTCTAGGGAACCCTGGCAGTTCGGCCTTAAACCAGCCCCCCGCTTTCGACTCCCCTTACTGTCTGTTACCTGTGCCTGCCCAAAACGCTTGTGCCACTGCCCCTCGCATGTGAAGGGCCTGCCACCTCTCTATCTGACATCTGTTTATCAAAAACTTACAGACCTTTTAATAAATTTCTGTTTTATGATAAACAACCCCAAACAAAAAACCCCCGGGGATTAATTTTTGTTTCCCCAAAAAATTTAAAAAAAAAAAACCCACCCAAATAAAAAGAAGGGGGGAAATTAACCTTGGGGATAAATACCCTAAGAACAACCAGATGTTTCAGGGGGTATGGGGCAAAAGTACTCCACCCCACTTTTAGGGAAATATCCCCCAAACAAACAAAAAAAAAAACGCTGGTTGAGTAAAAAGTGTTATGACACACACTTCTAAAGGTCTTTCACTCCCGTACCTGAAAAAAATTTGTTTCTTTGCTAAAGAGTGCAATATAAAACAGACAAGATGCTTTTTACAGGAGTCACATGAAATGTAGAATTTTAAAATGGTGTCCCTATTTATAGGGGTGTGACTCACAGAGCCCCTGTTTGCCCATTGGCTTAATTCCCACGTCATTATTGTTTTTTTTCTTTTTCCCCAAAGTTCTTTGCCCCTGCCAACCCATGGGCCTGCGGTATTCCCCCCCCCCCCCCCAAAAAAAAAGATTCGTTCCCCGCAAAACCATAAACTTCGCTTCGTGCAGAATCGAAGTTTCCCCCCAAATTGTAAATAATCCACTTTGTTTGAATCGATTCACCCCTCTCTATCCTTTATTTTCCAAAACCCCTTCATTTGCTTTTTTTCATTTTATGACAATCTAAGGGGAATTCTTTATTTAAATAATTTTAAAAAGCTTTTAAACTTTTATATTGGGGGAATTTTTTGTTCTTGTAGTGTTGCTTTTCTCAAAAGAAACATTTGGTCAGGATCTAAGATTATCCGAAGGACAGTTTAAGAGGTGCCATGACCATAAGGCAATTTTTTTACCGGTTTCCCCCAAATAAACAGTGTCTATATTAATTTTTGCTCCCAAGGCAAGCTAAATTATTTTTTGGATGTCTTATTTTTTAAACAAGAAAAATTCACTTTTTTGAAAGTATTAAATACTGTAGTGATTTTTAAAACAAACATCAGCATAAGCAGCCAAACTCTGAATTTCAAAAAAAAATGCACTGTCTTATTTCGGGGGTGTCTATTTTAGGGGGAAAAGGTACAAAAAGGATCTCCTACCCCTTTTTCCCCGATGGAGTAGTGCAGGTCGAAGTAACCAGAACAGCTCCTTAGACTCACAGAACTAAGTAAAGGGGAATTAGGATAGGAAGAGGAGTAAAACACAAAGAGAAAGCAAGAATTGGTGAGAGAGCAAGGAAAAATTGGGAGAGAGAAAATGAGAGAGAATTGGAGAGAAAGAGAAATGGACAGAGAGAAACAGACAGAGTAAAGAGGTGACCAGTGCTGCAGTTTAGTGGTGGTTGAGGTCCTGTTTTCACAGATTTGTGCAGCTGATATGACGTGTAAAGAATATCGATGAGGCAATCCTATGACTATGGGGCAGATTATATACATAAAAGTGAAGCAGGGTAAATTGTATATTACATTTAGAAAACATATGATATTACTTGATATTTTCTGTGCCACACAAGATTTTAAATAAGTAAAAAAAAACAAAAACAAGTCTGTTGCTACAGTTTTGGTGCCAGATACTACAGGACACTTTCAGAGGCCTTGTGGAGTCCATGCTTCGATGGGTCAAAGCAGTTTCATATGTATAATAGGGTTAACTACACAATATTAGGCAGATGGTTGTAATGGCAAAGCTGATCTCTATATATCACATTTCTATCACTTGGCAATATACTTACACTTGTACACTGTGATGTCTCTTAGGACAGTAGTGTGAGGATGATATTCATCCCTTTTGCAGTACATTTGAAAAGAATATACAGATGCTGCTTGAGGAAAAGAGCCCTGTCCATGACTGATGCTTTCTAACGATTGACAATCTGTAAACTTTAGTTCAGTTCGAATTGTTGATAGACATTTCTTAGATGCCTCTATTTTAAAGTACACTTGCCTGAAACAGGTCTTAAATCCATAGACCAGAGTACAGCTTTCTATACTCCAGTTTAGTTATTTGCAAAACAAAGAAAAAAACACAAAGCAGAATGTGAAGAAAAAAATCTTTATTGAGTAACGTTTGACGTATTGCTGAGAACAATTTGTATTCTTCTAATAGTGTTATATTTACATCTTGGCCATTACAAAAGGCACTTAACATAATTAATCCTATATAAACTCAGGAAAGCCAGAACACCAAATGCAATTCATATTTACACCATCCACCTAGCCTTCATATAAGCCAGTTCTACAGACAGCGTTATATAGCATAGACATTTATTTATAACAATGATGTTTCATTGCCTAATACAAGATTTTGAACAAAGACTCTGTGTATAGGCTATTGCAAATTGGGTCCCGGTTCATGTGCCACTTTAGAATTTAGATTAGCATACACTGGGCCACCTACTGCATCGGAAGCTGTCTAACAGGCTATGAAGGACATGGCAGAGAAGCTCCTGGGGAAGTCTACAGTTCTTAAAGAAGAGCAAGTGCTACATAATGTTGCAGATTTACATCAAAGAATGATCATGTGCTCAACCAAATTTAAATTCTGCAATGCGAGTTAACTATTTTTATCTTTATAAAAAAAAAACAATCAAAAAATATCCGTTATTATATACAAATGCAGATAACAGTGCATTGGATGTCTTTACGTTCCTATTCCATTTTAAATGTGCAATGTTTCCATATATAAATGATCACAAGAATTGATAAAACACTATTTTGTCATACCGTGCTATGAAAAAGCATTTGTCCCTGGTCACCGAATATCAGATTCACTTAGCAGTTCTTGATCTGTAAAAGATGTTACCCTGTTAGAGCATATCACTGTTACAGTGTGGGTGGATTTGGTCAATCTTATTAATTAGCCATAGCAGCTCTCCTTTTAAAAGGCCTACCACGCCTCTGCATCAAAGCAGATGTTCCATTGCTTCCATTAAGAGCAGAGGCATATCTTAAACCTCCTAGGCCCCAGTGCAAAATCCGTAAAAGGAACCCCACCTACTACGTTTAAGAGATTTGCAAGTCCAGTATTTGGACCCTCTTTGATCAACCCCTTCTCGGGGGATCAATCACATACACAGAGGTTGAGCAAACTTTGTTGCAAACAAAACAAAACTTTAGCACAAAACCCATTTTAGCAATAAAAAAAAATGTTAAATTACTACACAAAAAGTTCTGTTTAATTTATTACATTTTCTTTCAAGACATTCCATGTGATGACCATGCAATAACTGGTGACACCAAAATGGGGCAAATATTTTTTTAAAGCATAGTACACAGTCGGTTTAATATCTTTGGAATATAGTTTGGGAAGTGGAAAAAAACGCAAACTGCACTTAAAATAGGTTAAGAAACTACCTTAGTAACTTAGTACGCCTATTGACTGTTACCTAAAGGACATCAAATCTTTGTTTATTAAGAAGAGTAATATAAAATACAGATCCTGGACAGCAATATACATTTTCCTGGTGAATAAAGAGAGAAGGAAGAACACACACCAAAAAATTACATTTGGCCCCGTTTGGCTCCAATCTCTCCTATGCATTGCCTTATTGATGTCCCTCCAAATAATTGTCTGCTTTTCCCTTCCCTTTTTAGAAGAGCATTTGTTGTGGTTATGCGCCACAGTTTTCTAAGGTAACTAAAATTGTAAAGGGGTAATAGCCTATCCACAATACCTATGTGGGAACAGAAGGGGGTTAAGGTGCTGGGTTCCACCTCTCTACAAGTCACTCAGAAACTGTACAAGTGGTGTCTATATGGTACCGATATATTTTCAGTATTTCTTAAATGCAGGTCCATTTTGTTACTGCACAAACCCACCACAAGGTGTAAACATGTATTATACAGCTTAGTGATGAAACTAGGCTTGTTTGATTCCCTTTGATATGGTCACTATTTATATAAAAAAAATCATACACTACTCACAAAAAGTTAGTGATATTTGGCTTTTGGTGGAAATTTCAGGATGAACATAAAATTGTGAAAATTTTTTCTGTGAACTATACGAGACCATCTCTTAACTTTATAATGCACATGTCCAACTTTTCAGTATTTTAGTACTTTTTGCACAACTTGCTAATCTCTAACAAGGAGTTTATGGCAAAATTCTCAACAAGTGTTTGATCCCTGAATCACCCAATAAATTTAGGGGATCAATTTGAATTGGGATTTAAACAAACAATCTTCCTCATCATGCTGTTCACATTTTGACATAATGAGAACAAGAAAACATCTTTTAATTGATCAACAGTACCTTGCCATTGAAAGGCTTCAAGCTTCTTGAACGAAAGTGCATTCTAAAGTTAAGAGATGGTCTCAATTAGCGCATTAAAAAAAAAAAAAAAAAAAATCAAGAAATTTTATGTTCATCCTGAAATGTCAACAAAAAAGCCAAATATCCCTAATTTTTGTGCATAGTGTATGCTTTTCTCAATATTTCCCTTGTACTTCTATGCTTTTAATATTTTTGTTAAAACCTTCCTTTTTAAAATGGTATTGTGGTCCTATGTCTGACAGCATATTTATACCTAAAGACAATGGGTAGCCTAAAACTCTATATTTTTTTATAAGAGACCAGAATACCATAAGCTTATTCAAAACCAAACAAAACAACCTATGTATAACAGTCATCAGTTTTACAGGGGTTTTTCTGATTAGACAATCCCTTTTCAAATTGGAGATATCTTGACTGGTTAACCTTTAGTGATCAGATGCTCATGGGCACTCAATGGGAAAATGTAGTACTAAGGCATATTCACATGATTGACTAATCTGCATCGGATTCCGCGTCTTAATCAGATTCCATTAAAGGGGTTATCCACTTCATAAAAAACCTAACCGGCAGCTCCTGGGACCCCTTTGAAATGAAAGAAAAAAATTCCTACAGTCACCTGTTTCACATCAGCGTCTCTCCAATTGTCTGTTTTTTTTTTATTATTATTTTGCTACTCCCAAATGGGGACATCCCTGTTTCAGCAGTCACATGCCTCTATTTATTAAAAATAAAGAAATCTATTGTACCGAGCTGTTCCTTTCCAAACAGTGGTGTATAGGAGTGGAACGTGACAGCTGAAGCCAATCAGCGGTTGCTGTGGTGACATCCCCATTTAGACGTAAAAGACTGTAAGGGTATGTTAACATGATGTGATTTTGAAGTGGAAATTCATGCCTCAAAATACTCCTGAGTAGAGGTGTATTATTTGCAAAGTGCAGAGCGCATTATGCGGTGTTTACGCAAATACGCTCCATCATTGTATATTTGATTATTTCACTCACATAAGCCCCTCAAGAATTGATAAGGCACTTAAATTTACGCAAGTGAAATTGTCCCTAATACGCTTGTAAAATATGCATCGTGTGAATGACGCTTTGTATTTTACATTGGATTCAACGAGAGCTGCATAGAACATTGTTTGAGGCTTATTTTCAGGCATATCTCAGGGTATGTTCACACAACATGAATTTACGCTTATTTTGTGGTGTATTTTGTTCTAAGACTGAAGAAATGCAGCACTTCAACCAGGGCCAGAGGAGGAGGATTAGAAGTTATCTTACATTTAAATGGGGACTGGGGTGCTGCCAGTTCGATTTTCTTGCGGAAAGGACAACTCCGTTAGCTCATCCCAAACAAAAAAAAAAAAAAAAAAAAAAAAAAAAAAAAAAAACAAAACACGAACCCCCACACCCTCCCCCCAAAAAACAAACAAAAACCACAGAATATGCTTAGATTCTGTGTTGGACATTTCAGATGCAGATTAGCTCCAGTGAATGGTGGCAATCCACATCTAAACAGTGGCAAAATCCACATCTACATTTACGTCCAAAATGTAGATTTGTAGATGCAGATTCCATTATGTGTCCACTGTGACGTGGCAAACCCTTGCCATTTCAAATGAATGGCAGACAATGAGATACATGGTCATACCAATTCTGCCAGAGCAGTACATGCTCTTTCGAGTGGAACCCCGAGACAAGTAAATTGCAAACCTTTTAAAAAAAATAGCACAAATTAGTGATGGATATCTTTTTAAAACAAAACATTACAAAATTACTTTTTCTTACCCACAATACTGAGCTTTAAGTTAGAAGTATCTTGTAATATACACTGTACTATGGTAGAATATTTAACACTGGGTAAAATCTCTCATATGGACTTGACTTATTGAAATACATGTTTTTCAGTGCATGGAGTAGATCTGGCTGCAGTTATTTTTTGTCAAAGATGAAAGTGTATAAGAACTAATGCGTATAATAGAATTTCGTATGCTTAAAAAAAAAAAACACTGGAGGAGTTTTAGGAATCATTAGATTTAACAATTTTTTAAAGCTTCATTTCTTTTGCTATCCTTCAGAACTTGGGATAGAATTGGTCACTTTAGCTACTAAAATTTTTTCTTAATTTTCACATATATACTCATTGAATCACCTAACAATAACTCATATCAATGCAGAAGAGGCACCTCTTGTTCATCCATTTCATCCTGGAAACACAAGACTGGGATAAGGGGAGAAAGCCACGTAGTCACCACTTAAAATATAAACTACTATAAACCCCCTTTTAAAGCGCAATGGTCAAAAAACTTAAATGGTCAACTTAAAAATAAGCTTGGCAGCAGATTTTTTGTTTGTGACCAAATGCTCTCATTTTCCACTGAGTTTTCGTACTACAAAGATTAGCTTTCAACATGTAAGGAATTCAAAACTTTTCTAAATACACTGCTCTTGATTTTGCCCTGATCAGGAGATGAGAGATTTTATCTGCTTTGAGTGCACACAAGTTTCTCTGGTTACGGCCCTGTTTTCCCATCCTGATTAGACAGAGAGCAGATACTGACATCACCATGGTCGCATGTAGCAGTCTATCTCTAACAAGATTATATTGTTTACCATTGATAAACACTTGTTCTCACTCATAGCTTTTGTTTACTACATTAAATCTACTTCACTTATTTCTTTGTAACGCTTATCTAGTTGTAGAGGAGCTTATCAAACCACTCATAGCCTGATCAAGCAATGTGCATTGGAAGCGGTCTGTGAAAAAATAGCATGGCGAGAAAACGCCTTTAAACTAATGTAAAGCTTGTAGTATTTTCCCAATCATATTTAGTTTAGGCAGAAGACTGAATATTTTTTTTTCTACCATAAATAGTGACTGATATCACCTAATTACTATCAGTGTCAGAATGGAGATTTCTAAGTCCACCAGTGCGAATTATTCTGATTGCCCACCCTCCACTTACACAGAACATATGCACATTAATTTGCTAGGTACAGTTTGCTTTTAACATAATGTTTTTATCAGACACAGGGCCATATATAAAGCTTATTAGGTATAAGTAGTCTTCTTATTAAATTTCAAAGTCAGTTCCAAATTGGGCTGTCTTCTGCTAATCCTATTGCACTGAGGGCCCATTAAATGTAAAAGCCTGGGCTCACTGAAAGATACTCTGGTGGACCAGTTCCAAAGTTTAAGGAGCTAGAACCATTTCTAATAAAATACTCATTTGGTTTTTATGATAAGATAACAGGATACGGACCAGTATTTGGAAGCAACAAAAAAAAACACAAAACAAAACAAATAAAGAACTGCACGGTCACCGTTAATAAATTGAATTGGATACTTTTTCCAAGTATCTTCTCAAATTAGTTTAAAGAGCTCAAGAGTAATGTAAAATTCTTATTATCAGGCATTTCCTATATAAAATAAGGCTCTTTAAATGGTTACTAGAAACAAGATAGAACAAGGCATTTAGCAAAAAATAAAAAGGCTTTCCAAGGAATACACAAAGAGGCAGTGCACAAATGTACAATAAAATAGGTATATTATGCTTACATGTAATATTTCTTATCCAAATGTACTTTAAACACAGGCAGCACAAAAGAAACAAGACTAAAAAGGAGTTCATTAAATAACACAAAATTATCCTAGAAAATATTAAGAGTATACGAATAAAAAAAGAATTAGAAATTCTCTGAAGAAATATGTGTAGCCTACAACCCAAATGAAAAACGAATACATTTCTAAGAACCCAGATCATTGGTTTTGTGGGCCAGTGCTATGTACATATATCAATGGAGCGTGAGGAGAGCACAAGGTCAACTGCATCATACACACAAAAGTATAAATTAAAGTAAATGAAACACTAGTGTTTAAAACTATAAGTTATATACTTTTTTTCATGGCTATACAGGCAGTGTGCATGATTTAACAGGTAGATAAACTCTCTAGGAATATACATATATACTGCAAGAAGCAAATCATCTTTGTATCCCGTACCAGGTTCAGGTAAAGAGGTGCAGAAAGTATTTTCTGGGAGATCTTGTGGTTTTTGCTGATAGCACATTCCACATTATTCACTTTATGGCAGTTACTAAATATTAATGGAATGTTCACAATTCCTATGTAATGGTCCTGAAACATCTCCTATCAGGTTCAAATGCACCCATTAAAGGGGTTGTCTCATCTCAAAGTTTCATAGGATGCATGAATGAAATAATGCTGCTTTACTCTGTCACTTCCTGGTTGAGCGGTCTGTAATTAGCATATATAAGTTCTGTGTATTCAGACCTGCTAATTAGATAATTCTCATGCCGACCGGACCCGGGAAGCTTCTGAGTTAAAGTAAACAGTAATAAGTACTGTCGTTTGTCTGAAGGATCAGATAAACAAGCTCTCACTGTCTGGAGTTCTGTGCTCCCTGAGACCTGTGTGATGACCTCATTTCCTGTTATCAGATAGAACAAACAGCAGGAGAGAAGAAGTACACAGGTCGGTCACTTGGGAAACTAGAAAGCCCTCAGTAGGTGATAAAATCACCTTTAGCTCCTTAACAAAAAAAATGAACAACGCAATATATTTGGAAAACATCTTTATTTAGGGTTCCCCACATGCTGAAAGCTAATCTTTGTAGCGAGACAACCACTTTAAGGAAATGAAATTAAAAAAAATTATGCATCTAATATTCAAATTGGCAGTAATTGTCCTATATGCTAGAAGTCATAGCACTGAAACTTGCAAGAATTTTGATTTTTATTGGGGACCCGCTGAAAATAGCTAGAGCAACCCGTTATATTAAATTGATGGCAACAAATTTAATAATGGGACATTCACTGTTTCTGGTTGATTGCACTGCTCCTGTACAGGTCAGTGTTAAAGAGCCATGGACATACCACCTGTTGCCACATTATGTCCCTATAAGACAGTGTTTCTCAACTCCAGTCCTCAGGACCCACCAACAGGCCAAGTTTTCAGGATTTCCTCAGCATTGCACAGGTGATATCATTATTGTCAGTGCATTCTGTGGGAGATCCTGAAAACATGACCCGTTGGTGGGTCTTGTGGACTGGAGTTGAGAAACACTGCTATAAGGCAATGTAACCCTAATAAAAACTAATATTCTAAGGCCTTGTTCACACAATCTTTTTTGCATGAATTCCAACATAGAATTTGCAACCTATAGTGGCCAAAAAAAAAGTATCTTCCTATGCAGATCTGAAATCCGTGATGCAGAATTAACAAGCAATTTATCACTTTTGTGTTTGGTAGCCTGGATGCAGATTAGCCCCACCGAATAGGGCTAACCCAATGCTTTAAGATTATCCATATAACCATATTTTAGGATAAAACTTTATGGAAGGAATCCTTAATATGACTGGCACATCAAGATAACTTAAAATTGTAGTATATTGTAGTCGAGGTACCATAAATTGTCAAATTAATGTTTTCAATATATGTATAATGCATTTTACAAAGACATCTGTTGAGGGCAGAATATAGTCACAAGTGAGTACGCCCCTCACATTTTTGTAAATCGTATCTTTTCATGAGACAACACTGAAGATAAGACACTCATTCAAAGTAGTCAGTATACAGCTTGCATAACAGTGTTAATTTGTTGTTCTCTCAAAATAACTCAGCACACTGCCATCAATGTCTAAACCGCTAAGTGAAAATGGACAAATAGGGCCCAATTTGCCATTTTCCCTCCATGGTGTCATGTCTCAGTGTTACAAGGTCGCCGGTGGTAATGAGGAGCAAGTGTGTTAAATTTGGTGTCATCGCTCTCACACTAATAGCTGGCAGTTCAACATGGTACCTCATGGCAAAGAACTGTGTGAGGATCTGAAAAACAGAATTGTTGCTCTATATAAAGATGGCTGTAAGAAGATTGCCAACACCCTTAAACTGAGCTGCAGCATGGTGGCCAAGACCATACAGTGGTTTAATAAGATAGGTTTACTCAAAACAGGCCACACCATAATCGACAAAAGAAGTTGCATATCCAAAGATTGTCTTTTCAAAATAGATGTACGAGTTCTTCCAGCATTGGTGCAGAGCTTAAAGGGTTGGGGGTCAGCCTGTCAGTATCCAAACCATACGCTGCACTCTGCATCAAATTGGTCTGCATGGCTTTCATCCCAAAAGGAAGCCTCTTCTAAAAAGAGGATTCACAAGAAAGCCCACAAAGTTTGCTGAAAACAAGCCAGGTGAAGAGTACAAAGACGTCTCTTGCCTACAGTCAAGCATGCTGGTGGGAGTGTCATGCTTTGGAGCTGCATGAATGTTGCTGGCTCTGGAAAGCTACAGTTTATTGAGGGAATCATGAATGCCAACATGTATTGTGACATACTGAAGCAAAGAATAATCCCCTCTCTTCAGAAACTGGGCCGCAGGGCAGTATTCCAACAAGCTAAAGACCCCAAAACACACCTCCAAGACAATGACTGCCTTGCTGGCTGGACTGGCCAAATAGGTCTTCACACCTAAACCCTATTGAACATCTGTGAGGCATCCTCAAATAGAAGGTGGAGGAGTGCAAAGTCTCTAGCAGTTTCATAACATTGTCAAGGAGGGGTGGAAAAAATTCCAGTGGCAACCCGTGAAGCCTTCGTGAACTCCATACCCAAGACAGTTAAGGCAGTGCTGGGAAATAATGGTGGCCACACAAAATATTGACACTTTGGGCCCAATTTGTCCATTTTCACTTTTGTTGCCAGTAGTTTAGACCGATGGCTGTGCGTGGAGTTATTTTGAGGACACACCAAATTTACACTGTTATACAAGCTGTACACCAACTACTTTACATTGTATCAAAGTGTCATGTTTGCAGTGTTGTCCCACGAAAAGATAATATTTTCAACATTTTGAGGGGTGTAAGATCACATCATAACAGAATGCATAGCAACAAGCTTATTAACAAGTTGGATTTGATTATGGCCCATAGCAGTTTTGTTTTTTGCTAAAAATGGCAAGAAAGAAAATTTGCTCATATGGGAATAATTTTATAGATTTGTAAACTCAAAGTTCAGACAAATGATCGGATATAAAGTTACTAAAGATACAAGTCTGTAGGCATGGTGCCCATTGCTCTTGATCAATAAAGGAAAAACTATAAAACACTGGAAATATTAAGAACGGTATACCAAGATGTTTTATAAACATTTTCTAACATAGAATGGGTATTTCCAGCTCTAACATATCCCCATCTTTATGACAAGGGTGGGGTCTGACATCTGAGGCTTTCATCAATCCTGAAAATAAGGGCCCTTAGCACTGTTGCCCTGCCACAAGTTTTATTTCCATGGCAGGGATCCCAGACAACTAGCTGCATTCTTGTATGTATGTCTACACAAGATCACAACACGCAGAAGATACCACTGGAAAAAGTATGATTATAATTTGCTTAAGCCTTCATAAGAACCTGATCTACAGAGTACTGCCTCTGTTTCCAATGTTGTACATAAATAAGATGTCCTCAACCTGCAATAATTGGTCATTTAATATTAGTTTAAGGCACTTTGGGTGAGTGGGGACACCAATCTTTACTTATCGTGCAATTAACTCATGGTTTTAGTGCAGTAAGCAGTAGTGCAAGAAAATGAAGATCTGACTACAATAAACTTTAGGATGAGGATATGTAATTACTGCACATCATTGTTTTAGTTTTAAGCAGAGGTCACTGTCACCGTTTTCTCCAATATACAGCAAAACCAGCTCTGTCATATAAATACCCAATGTATTGGGTACAAGTATAATAAAAATAATACTGAGTAACATGCCTGACTCCTGCCTATGTGAATTTCAGTTCTGCTTATTACAAAAGAGAAGGCTTGTTTATTGTAATGTATAAAATCTGCATTAATACTGATTGGGTGAGGCTTACATATCCATATTTTTACGAAAAGGAAACCATTGGGGCTAAACGTTAGAAAACATGGTACTCAAAGGAAACATACACCCAAAACATACAGTACTAAGCAAAAGTTTTAAGCAGGTGTGGGAAAAATGCTGCAAATTAATGCATTAAAATGCTTTCAAAAATATTAAGTGCCCAATTGGCTCCAAATTTATTTACAGCCAATGTCCTTAACATCTATAATCAGTGTAAGTGCATGTCCCCGCGGCAATGGTTTGCAGCCGGTTTTTCAGACTGCACGGGTTTTCCGCCCGAAAAACATTGGCCGCGGAGATTAAACGACCGGTATTTCTCCATTGCCGTGTAAACGGGCCCTAAAGCAGATCAAGGAGTTCTGGAAATGATAATATGGCCATCATCGGGTCTGTCGGAGATTGCTTGGTGACAGAAGGATCTGAGTAAGCCTACATCCACAGAAGATCTGGGGTTACTTCTCCATGATTTTTGAAACAACCTTCCTGCCAAGAGCCTTCAAGTGTACTTATAACAACTGATACTGTTCTATACTGTTCTAAAAGCAAAGGGTGGTCACACCAAATATTGATTTGACTGGGATTTTGCTTTTGTTCATTTACTTGCATCTTGTTAATTGATAAAATTAACCTAACACTTCTATTTTTGAAAGTATTTTTAATTTACATAATTTTTTTTCACTGTACTCTATGAATATAAAAGAGTAAATAGATAACATCAAAGTCTGTAAACATCTATCTGCCATGGAGCTCTCAAATGTTGGCACCACTCAGATTTTGTATGTTTTGATTGTTACATTTTGGCGTGCCCTGTTTCTATATCCTTTTTTTGGGTGGAGACGTGAGGGCGGTGGGGGGGGGGCTCGCTCCACTATACGGTAGTTTATGGCATGGTGTTTTCTTTACACCACCCAAACGTCAATGAAAATCTCTAATAAAACATTCTAGGCTATTCATATGGGTAGTTCTTTACTCAGAATGCGTCACAATTTTCTGGAAAGGCGCCAAATAGGTTTCAGGTCTTAAAAAGCAATACAACACTTAAATTCTGGAAATTCCTGTTCCAATCTCATGGATTATACTGATGTTCTTGGATACCTTATCTAAGATGCCAGAAGATCAATTTTGGATGGATTTTCACTCCACAAACTGACTTTAATCAACATGGTGCACCATTTTACTACCAAAACACCAATGACATTTCTTTAGAACCTTGTGACGTGTATCAATTCATTACAGCAAAAAAATAAACCAACAAAATGCCAGAGGCAAGACCAACTAGTACAGTTCTGTATAGCATATAGAAAATATGTTCTGTGTCATGATAAAAAAAAACCTAATACAAGTTCCACACATTGTTTCTGGCCAGTATTATGTAATTTTTTGCATGTTACGCCAGGTAATGAGACTGCCGATAGTGCCATAAAAAGAAAATTAAGTCAAAAGACTTGTCATTCCACCCTAATGAGACATGCCATGCATGTACTAGGGATTTGACCAGCCACTATTAATACGTAGTTGTATAAGTGGCACTTATAGGTTAATACCATTTCCTTTATATTTGAAGTTGCTTCCCTTTTGCTGAACCACAACCATTAAAGCTAGAAATACTTTTCTTACTGCATCAAGTAGATAATCAGTATTCTTGGTAAGTAAAATGCCACTTGGTAACAGCCCCAGAACATTCGTTTTTAGATGATGTACATGATCAATGACCATTGCCGCTTATCAGAGAAGCTGTAACTAGAGGTAATATTGTGCTTTGTTTCAGTAAAATACAGATGTTCCCTTTCTGATGTATGCAAGAACCTTGGCACATAATTTAATCTAGTGTTTCTTCAGCTACCGATGAACTGAAGAGTTAAATGTTCTCCAATTTTTTTTTGTAATATATTTTTGCAGTCCAATGCAAAAAAGCTGAAAAGGTGATTACAGTAATCCTGTAACAAAGAAGCTGAAACAGTTAAAATATATTCCCCCATAAGATTTGTGGAAACCTGCAGTTTGATGCTGTAGTGCTTTCTGTCCCTTTATGTCATCTTGCAGCTCTACACCTTACACATTTGGAGATCTTCGAATTGGCTCACAAATCACGGTCCATGACATGGCCTAAGAATAAGCATCATTAAAGCATCATATTTCCCTTAACTCATTACACTGGAGGCCTCCAACTTGTCAGAAGCGCTTTAATTCTACAAAAAGATGAAAAGCCTCCACTGAAAATAAAGCTTGAATGCCGACAAGTCGTAAGGTATTTCTCATTCGGTCATGTGGAATCAGAATCTTAAAAAGCAAGCACCAATTGTCCTATTATGAAGCATCATCCATGATTGGAAATTGTAGTTAACGTTACACAATAGTGATTTGTCACCTTCAAGTATTCTTACGATGACCAAAACAGAGAGCAGATGTGAAAAATTCCTTGCGCTTTTGACATAATTAAGACTAAAATTTGTATGTGGGCTACAAATTGAAAAAAAAAAAGTCGCTACATATAATATACCATATATTCTACTAGCAAAATAAATAAGTTTGATCGTCTAGACTGTATAGATTATTCAGGTACGAACTGCCAAAGTTGACAGCATGTCCAAATTATCCTGTAACAAAACTAGCTACCAGACGGTAACATTACTTCAATTTCCTTCCCATTTGTTAGAATGCCATTGTTGGAGCAGTGGTTACTGGATACATCCACTGAAGCTGCCAGTGATGAGGGTTGGGTTGGTGCTTTGGCTGGTGGGATAGGAGATGCTGGGGACTGGGCTAGTCCTGGCTTCTTTGGAGGGAGGGGTGGTTGGTTTCCTCTTTCCACTCTGGATATGGTAGGGGATTTTATTCCTGGAGACACAGGACTGAGAGGACTGGACACCTTCAAGGGATGTGGAGAGTGGCTCCCATCATTCTTTTGGCTGGGGGCATTGGCAAGGGTTCTATAATCTGTACCAAAAGGTGAGCTATTAGGAGGCACAGGTTTACCAGGGGTTTGCTGGCTGGTAAAACGGGACAACACCTGAGTGACCGTATTGCGAGCAAGCTGCTTGGCAGCAGAGTTATCTGCCAAAGTTGGGGACAAGTCTCTAGATGGGGGGCTCTGCAGTCCAGAAACATGTTGATCATGTTCAGCTTGAGACTGAAACTTGTGTCTGGCAGCATGAAATCGCTGGTTGATGCCAGCCTGATAAGGTGACTGGTACCCAGGACTACCAGTTGCTCCAATCAGACGTCTTGAGAGAACTGGAGATGAGCATGGAGAGGATGTTAAGGAAGAGGCTGCAGTACTGCTGGGAGAGGAGGAAGCTCCACTTGAAGGAACATGTGTTATCATGTGTAGAGGAGATTCCACTCGGACAGGTGAACCGCCATTCTCTGATGAACTGTCGTAACTTGCCACTTTCTCTTTAAGGCCCTCTCCCACATTCAACTTTAGGGTGTGTTCATTACTCTGGGTTGCTGCACCACAGTGCCCATTTATTTTCGAATAAGGCTGAGGAATTTTACTAGGTGTAGGCAAGGAAATTTGAGCTTTTGGTAGAGCATCAGTACTATTCTTTCCTTGGTGTACATTGTCTGTCTGACAAGAGACAGATGAAACCTCAGGCTTCTCTGTAGACACACTTATACCAGAAACCATTTCTTTGTTGGACTTTGGACAGGTCTCTTTGACATCAGAAACTGTTGTCATGTCCTTGATAAGTTTCTTCAAGGACTCCAGCTCCTCTTTCAGAGCTTTGGTGCGGTTTTCTTCCCGATTGAGCTTAGCCCTTAGCTGTTCCCGTTCAATATCAAACTCTGAAAGCTGTTTCTCCACCTGAGCCTCCATTTGTAGCCCACGCTTCTTCTCAAGGGCTAGCTCTTCCTCAAGCTGGCTTACTTTGCTCCTAGCCTTCTCCAGCTTTAAATTGACATCTTCCACCCTCTGCCCTTCCTCTGCTGCTCTGTTGTTTGCTTTTGTGCATTCTTTTAGAAGAACCGTGGATAATTTTTTGTGACGAGCTTTCTCCTCTTCCAGTTGAGCCGATAATTCCTTCTGTTTCTTTTCAAGCCTTTTCACTTGGGATTTTTCAAACTCCAACTGGGAATATTATATGTAGACAATCAAATAAAACAAGAGAAAAAAAAAAGCATTGGTTACATTTTTAGGGGAATATTTTTGTTGCATACATCAAAACTCATCTTAGACACTTCTGACTAAACAGGAAACATTATACTTAAACAGTACAAATAATAGAAAAAACCTTTACATTGGCTTGCTAAATTAACAGTCCTTGCTTAAGTATTTATCTTATATGATGAAGCGAATACATTTAAAAAGGAGCATGAACGCGCGAGAGAGAGCGCTTCGAGGTATATCTATCTATCCAGTGTTCATGCTCCTTTTTAATATACAGTATAGAGCAAGAATTCATATTAAAATATATATATATATATATATATATATATATATATATATATATATATATATATATATATATATATATATATATATATATATATAGTGACAGAGTGTCTGGACTGGTAATTGAGGGAAGGTATGTCTGCCCAAGATTCCTTATGTCTGCCAGGTAAACAGCAACTAGAATTAGAAGTCAGGGATCTAAAAGATCTGTTTAGGGTTAAGTAAAACCCATTTTGCAAGGGCTGGTTTGCTGGAGTGGGGATAGCGAGGGTGGGCTCCACTCCACCTGGGCAGGCCGGGTCTTGGGCTGCCTGATTAAGTTAAGGTGTGTCTGCCTCATATAAGGCCAGAGCTGCAGACACACACTCTCTCAGCCTGGGAAAAGGTTATCTGCTAAGGACCAGTGGGAGCTGCTTGTGGTATGCATATACTATTGTATTTGGTGACTGGTATTAGGCCGGCACTGTGTTAGAGAGAAATCTGATGTTTAATTAGAGCCGGACAGGCATAGGATTTGTTTTGTTTGTTTTTGTACCACAAACTGACAATAAAACTGGCTGCGGTCAGTTTTGAATGAAGTCCTCTTGTCGTTTGGACTTCTGTGCCTGCTGAGCTGTGCCAGTCTACCCAAAAGATGACCACCCCGCTACTTAATCCCTTACAATACACACACACACACACACACACACACACACACACACGGCTTCATTCGTACTGTTTTTATTTCCCATTATGGAAGGTCAAACATGGAAAATAATGGTCCAGTTAAGGATCCCATTGAGTTTCAGTTACTTGCCATTTTTTGATGGTAAGATAAGAAGTCTACTTTGCAACTGCTTTGTGCAAAAATAAATAAAAATGGCAATCTGACGGAAGGTACCCTTCCATTTTTTCTATATAATTAAATTAAAGTTTACTTAATACTAACAAAGTGTTCTATTTGTATCTGTTTTCACCAATTCCTTTATGAAATTGCATCATTTTCTTCATTATATAATTAAAAAAATACTCATCTAGACTAAAAACTAGACAAAAGTGAAAATGAAAATATCTGTTACATTGATAGGTTGTTATGCAGGATTATTAAAACACATGGAAGGTGAAACTTTTGTTTGTTTGCATTACCTTGTTTGTAGGTGTGGTATTTAGTGGGGTAGGATCGGGCATTTTTTGTCATTCAGTGCATGTGCGACTAAATAAAAAGACTGATGGTGCGCCCTAGTCAAAAAACTCACAGCTGTAAGGGTATGTTCACACGGCATATCTTGGTGAGTAACTGCGCCCGAAATATGCCCTGCAAATACGGTAAAAGATGGTCACTAGTAAAATCAATGCTGTCGTTTAGAAGGCGGCGATTTTACAATCGTATTTTGCGGCGTGTAATATATGCTCGTAAAAAGTAGTGACATGTCACTTCTTTCAGGCATAATAGGCACCGCGAAATACAAACGTATGCGATTGCACCGCATTGACACTTTGGAATTATTTCCAGCCCCTAATTTTGAAATGCAAAGAAAGCAGTTTACGACGCGCAAAATGTGTGCTGCTAAATGCTGCTAAATGTTTTAGGCTATATTCACACGATTTACTGCGGCGCGTACAGTATGTACCGCAGTACATTGTGTCTTTCAGGGACCTCGCACTAATACGCGCGTACTTCTGCGGCACGGGGAAGGGGGATGGGTGGGCGGCAGCCTGCCGGCCCCATTGACATTCATTACTTGCGGCACGTATTCGGCGCAAGTAATTGCGGAGAGAGGAGGCGTAATCCATAGTTCTCTATGAGAACTATGGATTAACGTAATTTCGGTGCGCATCTCGTCCGTATTAGAGCGCAAATACGCAGCGAAATGCGCAACAAAATTACCCCATGTGAACATACCCTTATGAACCTACCCTAACACAATATCATGTTGGAGTTCATTAAAATAATAAACAATTCCAAAAAAACACAATACTATGTGGATTATTCTGAATGATAAAATGATTAGTGGAAATTCTAAAGAGAATGTTCACCTGCTGAGCTAGCCGCTCTCTTTCTTTCTCTAGCATGTATGTCACATCATCCCCGTCGGCTGCATCCTGAGCATGCCTCCTCCGTTCTTCTTCCAAGTCTAGAATAACCTGCAGCAGAACAGAGACAAGTTGTACAGAACCACATGGAAGTCAGAAAAAGCTTACAGTGACACTTTACCTCTGCACTTCCTACTGAACTGATAAGGCAGAGAAAGCTAAAAAAAATGAAAACTTAGGGCGACGCGTCAGAAAAGTGGCATTTCCACGCCAGTTTTAGGCGCATCAAATCAGTGTAAAGTGCGCCAGAAAGTCCGATCATTTCCAAAAACTGGCATCAGGTATACCTTGCATAGAAAACTTAATGCGCCTAAAAATGCGAACCGCGTCAACAGGCGCACTGCGCGACGGGGGCACACAGCGCACCATATTTAGGCGCATTACAAAGAGTCATACCCGGCATATAACGCGCCTAGTTTTGGTGTACGATAGTTCATTTACAACAAGAATATGGCGTCAAAAGTGGTTTTGGCGCAAAGTAGACCAAAAAACTGGCGTTGGCGTGTTGGGACATGTCGCCCTTAATCTTAAGAAGCGACGTCTATGGTGAAACATGATTAATCCCTTAATGCCACAGATAATTTAGGATTTTTGTTTTTTCCTTCCGGCCTTTCTAGGGCCGTAAAGTTTTATCCTTCCACCTACATTAAGATGTGATGGTTTTTTTACTACCAGGTGGGATGACTAAAAACCTACAATTCTGGGGTTGAGCTTTTAATTTTAATGGTGATGATCATGTTGGATGAATAGATAATTAGCATGATATTGTATTGATACGTCCAAACGTGATAAGGGGTTAATTTTTTAAAATACATAAATGGAAACCTCCACGAGAAAAAAAAATTAAAAATTCCAGAGGCAACAAGCCTTCTTTACCACACGAGCTCGGAATCTATGAAATGGCCATCTCAGGAGCTTGTCACAGTTGAAGGGTTCAAGAAGAGCTTCCCAAATTTTACAGGCAGTTTCGTTTTACACGTTCCAATTAAAATCTGTCCCCTAGTTACAACGGGGGGCTTAGACATGCGACATTTGTAGTTCCCATAGAGTAATATGTGGAATGACAAGTCCCAACATGCCACTGCAGACATGAGGTGAATGGGGTGAAATTTTCTTAACGGGGGCACAGACGGCATATCCAAAACAAAAAAAAGACCTTTTGGCGGGATTTACATTTAATAAATATACTTTTTTGATTTAAAAATTTCAAAAAGAACAAACATACAGCCCCATCCCTTTTAAATAACCTGGGACTTCTACGGGGACAAAACGTTTTAAAAGGGGGTTTTCTCAAAAATTTTTTTTGATTATCTTCCCCTCACCCCCGTTTTTTTGGGTTTCACTTTGAATTTAGGGGGTGTTTACTGGGTTCTACTAGGGGCAGTAAAGCAGGGTTTTGCTATAAAACAGTGCTGGCAGCCAAACAGGATAATCAAAAAGGGCTGAGCTATAGTGACCTGGAGCGATGCACCCATAAAAAGGGGGGGTACATGAATAGGTAGGACACTGTTTAAGGACACATATTGCAAAGTTTCTTATTTTGCAAATATTTAACATAAAAAAAAAATCCCGTTGAGACAATCCCTTTAAAATTTTGAAGACATAAGGGATTATTTTAGATCCATGATTTCACATGGGAAAAA